>BQNB010014374.1:0-66826 GCA_026074375.1 Tanacetum coccineum
TATGCTTTTAGCTCACTGAATAAGCTAGAAAAGTGAGCTTTTGGACTGCAAAAGCTTAAATAAGCTTATAAGCTTATTTTTCTTTCCTTTTGGGGTTTAAGCCAACAAATTAAGCTAAAATCTATGGGGGACAGTTAATAGGCTAGGGGAGTCCTAATTATAAGCTAAGGCTTCCTAATAAGCCCTAAAATAAGCTGTTTTATTGTTAAGCTATGTTGACAGTTTTTTAAAACAAAACAGAAAAGGTGCTACTTTAAGGCCTAAATAAGCTAAGCTAAAGGAGGAGTTAAGCTACAAGATTTTGGGGCTTTAAAGGGAAACTAATAAGCTACAATAAAAGCTAAAAGAAACTAGGGGCTTAATACAAAATAAGCTAGATAAAAGGGCTGAGTTTTGGTGCTCAGCACCAGGGGAGGTTCAACAGTGAGCTTAAGGGCTTTTTGAGCTTATGCAATAAGCTCTTAAGAGCTTATTGGCCAAAACCAAATACAAACAGATTAAAAGGGCATGTAATCAAGCTTATTTCCAAAATTTGAGCCCTTAGAGTTAAGAAAAGGCTGCTGATTTTTTGGCTAAAAGATGAGGGTTCTTAAAAAGTTTGCAAAGCCAAGTTTTGACTTATACTTGGTCAAGCCAAAGGGACAGCACAAGGGGTTGGGTTTATTGGCTAGAAACAACAACAAAGAGCACACAATGGTGTGCTTAAGCTGCTTATGCAGCTTGAGCACTTAAGCTCAATTATGCTTATTCAAATCTTGACAGAAACCAAAGGAAACATAAAAACTAATTTTTAAACTAAAAGTGGTGATTAAATTGTCTTAATAAAGCCCACACACTCAGCCAAAGTTGGCTGAGTGAGCTTGACCCATGCAAAACCCATTATGACCCATTTTGGGTCTAAACCAAACACCCCCTTAAATGTATAAAATTCGGGTTTTTACTTTTTTAAATGAAGGAATGGCTAAGAAAAGTGATTATAAGTAAGGTTTAAACAATTTAACACATTCTTACACAATTTTAAACAGAATTAAAAAGCTTAAATGATATTTCAAATTTTGACAAATGTAATTTCATAAGAACTCTTAACTTTTTATATTAAAAACAGATAAATTACAACATAAAGCTTTAAATAAGCTGAGTTACACTTAAATGATTAAAAGAAAAGACTTGGAATTGAAATTAAGCTAAAACATAAAAAAAAAGGTGTGTTAAATGATTAAAAAAAATAAATACTTATATTAGAATTAAAATTTAAGCTAAAACATAAAAAAAATGGTGTGTTGACTTCGGCTTGGTCTTGGCTCTTTTATAGCAGTCCAAAGGACTTGGGATGAGTTTGTTGTGAGTGCACAATGCTCCCAAAGCAATCCTAGCCCTTGGTTTCCTTTCTAGCATTCTCAGCCATGGATGGGGTTTTCGGGGTTGAGTGTTTGTGCCAGGGAGAGGGTTATAGGGGCAGGGTAAGGTGGGAAGAGGTGAAGGGTGAGCTGTAAAGTACTTGGGAGGTGGTTTGGGAGTGAAAACAGTGGGAAATGGTGGTATAAGGTTTTGGCGGGTACGGGGGGTGGGTTGCAGGGTTTAAACGAAATGAATGAAAAAGATGCACAATTGGCCCCTCAACTCTCTTTCTCTTTTCATTTCTTTTTAAGCCGAATTTTTAGTTATAATAGAGGTTTGGAAAGTAACACTTTTGGTCCTTGTGGTTTATAACTAAAAGATTTAAAAGAGGTTAGGGACAATTACAAAAATGGTCCCTGCTGTTTTTTTACTAAAAGAATTAAAGGGGTTTTGGTTAATTGCATTTTCAGCCCTTGTGTTTTATTTCTTTTGTTTTCTTTATAAAACAACTTTCAAAACTTGGCATTTTTGGCCCCTTTTCTTTATTTTTTCATTTTTAATTATAAAACAAAGTTTTAAAATTTACATTTTTGGTCCTTATGTTTTATAAAAAAGGGTTGTGGGCTTTTGTTGGGCTTTTGGGCTTGTATTGGCATGTATGGCCCACAGGTTAGGCGGTTTTGGGCCCCAAAAAGGGTTTAGGTGGGTTTATTGGGCTTTTTCAAGGCCCAATAAAGGGTATTATAAGTATGTTTTAACAGCTTTAACACATTCTTAGACAAGATTAAACAGGATTAAAGAACAAATATGAGGGTTGAAATTTCGACAATGGCAACTTCAAGAAACTCTTAACTTTTTTATTAAAAACAGAAATATTACAACATAAACTCTTTTAAAGGAACTGAATTACACTAATGCTTAATAAAAGACTTTTAAAATTAAAATTACACTAAAACATAAAAAAAGTGGTGTGTTTGAGTTCGGCTTGGTCTTGGCTCTTTTATACTAGTCCACAGCCTTGTAGCTCATGGGTTGTGCTTGTTGTAAGAGTACAATGCATCCAAGGCAATCCTAGCCCTCCTTTTTGTCTTGGTTAAGGACACCCTAACTAGAACTGGCATAATTCTAGTTAGTACTGCTAGAGCTAGCAGTACTAACAATGTTAATACTGCTAGATATAATTTTAACAGTCAGGCAGTACTATCTAATACTACCAGGAAAATTAGTACTGTTAAACCATTTATGAATAGAGTTAGCCCAAAAACTATTTTTCATAAAACTCATTCACCATTTAGAAGGCCTTTTAATAACACAATAGCACTTAGAACAAAATTTTCAAAATAAAAGGTTAATACTGCTGAGGTAAATACAGTTAGTGCTGTTAGGGAAAAATAGGAAACTGTTGTTAAGCCCTCAGCATGTTGTAATTAGAGACCAAAAGGATACTACTGGCACAAAGTCTCCAAATACAATGGTTGATCAAGTCCTAGAAATTGTGCTACTCTCAAAGATCCACTAGGCAGACCCAAGTCCAAAAAGGCTTGGGTCCCTAAGAGAAACTAATCTCTTTTATTTACTGTGCAGGATTATCCACATAGAGCTTTACAGAACAAAGGGATTGTTGATAGTGGATGTTCCAGGCACATGACTGGAAACAAGGACTACCTTGCTGAATATCAAGACTTTAATGGTGGCCCTGTTACTTTTGGAGGAAGTAAAGGTTACATAACTGGTAATGGTAAAATAAAAACAGGAAAGTTAGATTTTGAGGATGTGTGCTTTGTGAAAGAACTTCAGCATTTCAATCTCTTTTTTGTGTCACAGATTTGTGATAAGAAGAACAAAGTTCTTTTCACTAACTCTGAATGTCTTGTTTTGTCTCCTGAATTTAAGTTACCTGATGCAAATCAAGTCTTACTTAGAATCCCTAAACAAAACAATATGTACAGTTTCAATTTAAAGAACATTGTTCCTTCAAGAGGTATAGCTTGTTTAATTGCAAAGGCCACAATTGATGAATCTAACAAATGGCATAGGAGGTTGGGTCATGTTAACTATAAAAACCTAAAAAAACTTGTGAAGGGAAACCTTGTACGAGGTTTACCTTCAAATATTTTTCAAAATGACCACACTTGTGTTGCTTGTTAGAAAGGAAAGTAACACAAGGCCTCCTGTAAGGCCAAATCAGTGAGCTCTATTAGTTAGCCCTTACAACTTCTGCATATGGATTTGTTTGGACCTACATCTGTAAGGAGCTTAAACCATAAGACTTATTGCTTGGTTATCACTGATGATTTTAGCAGGTTTAGTTGGGTGTTCTTCTTAAGAACTAAGGATGAAACTAGTGGAATCCTTAAGGACTTTATAAGACAAATTGAGAATTACTTAAATCAAAAAGTTAAAACTATTAGATGTGATAATGGTACAGAATTTAAGAACAGGGATTTTATTGAATTCTGTAGGTCAAAAGGGATCAAGAGGGAATACAATAATGCCAGAACTCCACAACAAAATGGAGTTGCTGAAAGAAAGAACCGGACCCTTATTGAGGCTGCTAGGACTATGCTTGCATATTCATTTTTACCTAACACTTTTTGGGCTAAAGTAGTTAGTACTGCTTGTTATGTTCTTAATAGGGTATTAGTGACCAAGCCTCATAATAAGACACCTTATGAACTTGTAACTGGTAAAATACCAATCATAAGCTACATGAGACCTTTTGGGTGCCATGTGACCATCTTGAATACCATTGACCATCTGGGCAAGTTTGATGGGAAATCAGATGAAGGGTTTTTAGTTGGGTATTCTCTACAAAGCAAGGCCTTTAGGGTATATAATTTAGAAACCAAGAGAGTTGAAGAAAACCTGCACATAACCTTTTTAGAAAATAAACCCAATGTTACAGGGAAAAGACCAACTTGGCTGTTTGATCTTGATTATTTAACTGATTCAATGGATTATCAACCTGCGAGATCAGAGAATCAAGCTAACAAACATGCAGGTCCACAAGAAGCTAATCACAATACAGGTACAGAAGCTTTTATTGATGCAGGTGATTCTAAAAAAGAAGTTAAATCTGCTCAGGACTACTGTGTACTGCCAATATGGTCTTCTTATTCTTTAACAGTCAAGAGGTCAACAGCAAAGGATGCAGGTGAGGCACCTAACAAACATCCTGATTTAAAGACAGATGAGAAGCCAGTAGATAAGGAGGATCAAGTCTTTTTGGATGAACTTGAAAGACTTAAGAGGCAAGAACAAGATGCTAATGATGTAGCTGAAGTTCTTAGGAAGGAGTTTGCCCAAGAAACTGAGGAGTTGCTTCTACAAGCAGGAGCTACTAAAGCTAGCAGTACTAACATAGTTAATATTGCTAGCACACGAGTTAGTACTGCTAGTCCTTATGGTGGAATATCCTTCACTGATCTAACCAATCCTGATCCAGATGATTCCGAAATACCTGCACTTGAGGACATTTATAACAATCCTACTGATGGTATTTTTATAAATTCATCTTATGATGATGAGGGTGCAGAAGCTGACTTCACAAACTTAGAACCTATTGTGAATGTCAGTCATATTCCCATATCAAGGATTAACTCTATTCATCCTTCAACTCTAATTCTTGGAGATCCACAATCAGCAGTTCAAATAAGGAGCAAAGTGACCAAAAGTTCTAGAGCCCATGCTTTTGTAAGTTATATTCAAAAGCAAAGGAGAAATAATCATAAGGACTTCCAACATTGTTTATTTGCTTGTTTCTTGTCTCAAAATGAACCCAAGAAGATTTCTGAAGCTATTGAAGATGAAAGTTGGGTTGAAGCTATGCAGGAATAACTGCTGCAATTCAAGATTCAGAAAGTTTAGATTCTTGTAGATCTGCCTTATGGGAAGAAGGCAATTGGAACAAAATGGGTTTACAGAAACAAGAAGGATGAGAGAGGAGTTATGGTTAGAAATAAGGCAAGGTTAGTTGCTTAGGGACATAGGCAAGAGGAAGGGATAGATTATGATGAGGTTTTTGCTCCTGTGGCCAGGATTGAAGCCATTAGGATCTTTTTAGCCTTTGCCTCTTACATGGGATTCATAGTCTATCAAATGGATGTGAAAAGTGCCTTCCTGTATGGCAAAATTGATGAGGAGGTATATGTGTCTCAACCTCCAGGATTTGTAGATCCTAAGTATCCTAAGAAGGTCTACAAAGTAGTGAAAGCTCTCTATGGTTTACACCAAGCTCCCAGAGCCTGGTATGCTACTTTATCTACTTTCTTGTTGAAGAATGGATACAGAAGAGGAACTATTGACAAGACTCTTTTCATTAAGAAGGACAAACATGATATCATATTAGTACAAGTTTATGTGGATGATATCATATTTGGTTCTACAAAGAAATCTTGGTGTGATGAATTTGAGGCATTAATGAAGAGTAGATTTCAGATGAGTTCTATGGGAGAGCTCACCTTCTTTCTTGGATTACAAGTCAAACAGAAAGAAGATGGTATCTTTATAAGTCAGGATAAGTATGTTGCAGAAATCCTGAAGAAGTTTGATTTTGTTAGTGTTAAGACTGCTAGTACACCAATTGAGACCCAGAAGCCTTTAGTCAAGGATGAGGAAGCTAGTGATGTGGATGTCCATCTTTATAGATCCATGATTGGTTCTTTAATGTACTTGACTGCTTCTAGGCCTGATATTATGTTTGCAGTCTGTGCTTGTTCTAGGTTTCAGGTCAAACCAAAGACATCCCATTTAAGTGATGTTAAGAGAATCTTTAGGTATCTAAAGGGCAAACCTAAACTAGGCCTTTGGTATCCTAGAGTGTCCTCATTCGACCTGGAAGCCTACTCAAATAGTGACTATCCTGGAGCAAATCTTGACAGGAAATCCACAACAGGAGGTTGTTAATTTCTTGGCAGGAGACTTATTTCTTGGCAATCCAAAAAGCAGACCATTGTAGCTACTTCTACTATAGAGGCAGAATATGTTGCTGTTGCAAATTGCTGTAGGCAAGTTCTATGGATTCAAAATCAAATGTTAGACTATGGGTTCAATTTCATGAACACAAAGATCTACATTGATAATGAAAGTACAATATGCATTGTAAAGAATCTAGTATATCACTCCAAAACAAAGCATATTGCAATTAGGCACCACTTCATAAGGGATGCATATGAGAAGAAACTTATCCAGGTGCTGAAAATACACACTAATGACAATGTAGTTGATCTTCTAACCAAGGCATTTGATGTTAGCAGGTTCCAGTTCTTAGTTGTTACTATTGGGATGATCAACCCATAAGCTGCATTAGTTAAGGGGAGGCAATATGATTTGTTGTACAGTTTGTATGAAGTGTTCAGTGTGCAGAAGAATTTTGACCATAGTGATGATTTTCATGAAGTTATTTGGGTGTTAGAGAGACATTGGAAGGAGATATAGAAGGTACTGAAGCACTACTGTTGCCAAAATTGTTCATTCTTTGTTTGACAATAGTTAGTACCGACAGTGCAAATTTAGTACCGTTGGGCAAAGATAGTACCGCTATAGAGACGTTGAAGAAAATACCACCAAGGGTTTAAAGTGTAAATTGAAACGGTTTCTTTGATCTTAGGTTTGTTTAACCTATATAAACCCATCTCAATTGCACAGTTCACTCACGTAATCTCTATCACGTACTCTCAATTGCACAGTTCAAACCCTAATCTCTCACTCACCGACGATCTCCAATCATGGTTGTTCTTGAATCGTGCCCTAAACACAATACGGTCGCCTATTTAGAGAAAACTGATGGCAATGCAGAGTTTCATGAGATTATTGACTTTCTTGCGTGAAGCTCCATTCACAATGCTCTCACTATAAGTCCAGTAGTCTCTACTACATTTGTTGAACAGTTTTGGATGTCTGCTAAATCCAAAATAATCAACAATATTAGGTATATTACTGCCAAAGTAGCTGGCAAGCCTGTGTCTATCTCTGAAGCATCAATAAGAAGTGATCTTCTTTTTGTTGATGCCGATGGGATAGATTCTCTACCAAATCAGGCTATATTTGATGCTATTCAGCTCATGGGTTATGAGGGTGATTTAACTGTTTTAACATTTAACAAAGCTCTGTTTTCACCCCAATAAAGATTTCTTTTTCATACAATGAATCATTGTATTAGTTCAAAAAGCACCTCTTGGGATTAAATTCCCACTAATATTGCCACTGCAGTAATTTGCTTAACCTCTAATCAGAAATATAATTTTTCTAAATTAATTTTTGATGGTATGCTTAGACACTTAGATGCAAAAAAAAAGTTTGTTATGTATCCAAGTTTTATTTCAGTCTTTTTGGATACACAGCTAAAGAGTGTGCCCGTGCCTTTTGACCATTTTCCTGTTAATGCTTTGACAAGTAAAGTTTTCTCCTTTATGGTTAAAAAGGGTAAACATTTTTCAGGGAAAGTCACACCTCTGTTTTCTAACATGTTGGTTCAACCAACAGAGGATGAGGGTGAACAATCAGAAAGACCATCTGAACCACAACTTACACCCTCTCCTCCTCACCCAAGTGAAGTTCATGTTGAGCCTCAGTCTGACCCATCACCTAGACCTTCACCTACTACTCATATTCCTGATTCCATTCCAGAGAGTTCTGGTGGGAATCATGGAGGTCAGTCATCCAGTGATAAATCCCTTTCAGGGAATGAGGGTGACATGACACTCCAAAGTGTGTATGATCTTTGTATCTCCTTGTGTACACAGGTTACAGATCAAGCCAAGGAAATTAAACACTTGAAGGCACATATCAAGAAGCTTAAGAAGAAAGCCAAACCTGTTATCACACACCACAGAGCTTGGATAAAGAGTGTCTCCTTGAAGCAAAGATTGGCGGGAAAGAAGTCCTTGAAGAAACAGTGGATGCAAAAGGAGTCTGTATCCAAACAGGGGAGGAAACCTGCCAAAGCTGAACCTTCAGTCCATAAAGATCCATTATTTGATGAGCTTACTGATGATACGTTGGATTATATGGATACCAAGAATGCTCAAGATGTGGGGAGGACAAGAAATGTAGTGTATGAAGAGAAAGAGAGTGCTGAAGATGCAGTTAGTACTGAAGATGTAGTTAGTGCTGACAAGGAAAAAGATAGTACCGACAAGGAAAAAATGGTACCGACAAGGAAAAAGATAGTACCGATAGACCAGATGAAGGTACTGAAGAAAGAAGTGCTACTCCAACAACTCCAACACCTACTCCTACAATTTTTGGAGATGATGAAACTATTGCTCAAGTTCTTCTCAACATGAGCCAAGCCAAAGCAGTTTCAAGAGAAAAGGAGAAAGGAGTTGAACTGAAGGATGTAGAGAAGACTGAGAGACCTAGGCCTACTTCTACCAGATCATTATTGACATTAAAGCCTCTTCCAAAGATTGATCCAAAAGATAAAGGGAAAATGAAAATTGAAGAGGAAGATGAGTCTGATACTGAATCTGAAGGTATTCCTGAAGCTGAAAAGAAATTTAAGCAACTTGCTAGAGATGAAGAGATGGCTAGAAAGGTACAAGAAGATTGGGAAGCAGAAGAAGAAGTTAAAAAGCTAGCTGAGGAAGAAGCTATAAAGGCTTCCCTTTCAAATGAATATGACTTTATTCAAGCAAGAATTGAAGCTGATAGACTTCTAGCACTAAGACTTCAAGATGAAGAGAGAAAGAGCAGTTCACTATGGAAGAGAGAGCAAAATTCCTTCATGATACAATTGCAGCTCAAAGAAGGTTTCTTGCAGAACAAAGAGCTATTGCAATAAGGAATAGACCTCATACAAGAACTCAGCTTAGGAATCAGATGATGACTTATTTGAAACATGTTGGAAGCAAGAAACACTCAGACCTGAAGAACAAAACTTTTGAAGAAATACAAGCTTTATATGAGAAAGTGAAAAGGTTTGATGGAAGTTTCAATGCTGTTGGTTCCACTGAGGATGAAAGAAAGATTAAGGAGATGAATGAAGGAGCAAAAGATCTTGAACATAAGAGATTAAAGAAGAAGGTTGCTAAAGAAACTCCAAAGAAAGAAGACATAGCAAAGGTACCTGCTAAGGTAGATGTAACAGAGCAGGGTACAAAGAAGAGAAAATGTGGTCATATGAAGATGCTTGCTAGGAAAAAGAAAAGACCATAATCGGATGTTGATAGTGATGATGAGCACAGGAAGTGTCTGAAGATTGTTACATTTGAAGGTACAATGGATAGTGAAATAATGGAGAGAAAATCTGTCATTGCTAGGTTGAACAAGATATCATCACCAGATGGAGACTATCTTGTTATCTACAGAGCAAATAGGAACTTCAGAGCATTCAACTATCTATTGGAGGTACTACATATATTTGATAGACAAGATTTATTTCACTTGTATGACTTGGTGATGGAGCAATACTCAGAAATTACACTAGAAGGAATTGAGTTGATTCTTTGGGGAGATTTGAAGATAATGATGGAATCCTCACAAGAAGAAAATGATCAAAGTGATTTCTGGGATGATCAACAAGATTGGGAGATTGTTACTTGGAGATTGTATGAAGCTTGTGGAGTTTACATACTAGAACTTAAAGATAGGACAGTCATCCATATGTTAGTTGAAAGAAGGTATCCTCTTTCCAAGGATTTATTGTAAAGGATGCTTGATCTTGGATTGGAAGTTGAAAGAGAAAGTACTGCTGCACTTGATTTGATCAGATTTATTAAGCAACAGATTGGTGAAGAGTGATGTTGTAAATGGAGATGAGAAGGGTTTGAGTGTTGGCTAACCACCACATAACAAATGGTCATCAGTTCACCATGCTTAATAGGCATAAGAACTGGCTAGTCCATAAGCAAATGGCTTGTGGTAAAGACTTCTCAAATCTGTTTATGGTTGACAATTTACCAAAAATTGTAGGGTTTTCAACTCACCTTGCTTCATGGTGAAGAGTCGGCTAGTCCAAGATCAAACAGTTCTTGTAATGACTACTCCAAATTTTTTTTTGTTTTTTGGATAGCTGATAGTTTGCTGAAAAACTATATGGTTTTATCAATGCCACCTTGTTATGGCAATAAGCATTGGTTGTTCCAAAAGCAAAACTGTTATTTGGTAAAGACAAATCAATTCCGTTGATGGTTGACAGTTTACCAAAAATTGTATGGTAATCAACTCACTATATTTTGAAATAAAGAGTTGACTATCCCAAAGCAAACGGCTACTGGTTAAGGAAAATAAAATCCATTCATGGCTGGTGATTTGCCAAAAACTAGAAAGCCAACTTAGTTGTATTGTGGCCGAAAAGATGTTGTTGTTGTTGCTGAAAAGACATGTTGCTGATAAAGATGGAAAGCTAAAGATGTTGATGAAGATGGAAAGTGTTTAAAGATCAAGATCAAGATTTGACAAAGTGTTTGGATACATCCTCCAAGAACTTAAGAAGAATTAACCGAAGAAACATGAAGTTAAACAAGTTCAACAATCATGTTTAAGGGAGGATTGTTGGGAATTATGTATTCCTAACTTAGTACCGTTAGTGATATACTTATTACCACTAGTTACAGTTAGTACTGACAGTACAAAGTGTTAAGTACTGCTCAGATAGTTAGTACCGTTAGTACAAAGTAGTTAGTACCGTTTAAGAGATATGTATGAGATATTATAGGAAAAGATATGTATTATCTTTTACGCGTTTTGTAAGCCTGTTAGGGTTTATCCTTGGTCTATAAAAGGAACCCTCACGGCATAGTTAGGCAGATCAGTTCAATATATATCTTATCTCATACAATCATATCTCATAGTTAGTAATCTGTAACCCTTAAAGCAGATTAATAGAAATCCAAGTTTAGTATTCATTATTCTTCTTAATACTATTATGTAGATTCCGCATATACAATAAGTATTCATAGTCAGTGTTTCTCCATAGTCAATCTGTATTTATACAAGTTGGCTATCACCCTTAGCAGGCTGCAAAGATCTGTTCAGTTTGAGACTCACATAAACTACTGGTGAAAACTTTATGATAAAATAATGTATTTGCTTAATCATGCACTACTCATTAGATTTCTTATCCTAATCTTGTTGCCTTGTCACACTCGTAATGATCTGTGTAAGTATTTCCTAAGTCATGAATGAATTACACGAACCCGCCGTCTATTTAATATTCCCTTAAGGCAACGCACAAGTAAGGTAGTATGAAGACTGTTACCAATGGTATCCTTTCTACACACTCGTGTTTCCCTAGACGTCTATGCCAATTTAATATCTTATGGCTAGTTTTCTAAAGCCTAACGCACACATTTATCACAAGAAGCAACAATAAAAGGATCCATAATCCAACTTTCATGCAATCATAAGCAACTACAATGGAGGGTTTAGCCTAACATGTTATAAAGAGAGCAAGAACATAAATCAATCAAACATCACATAGACATATTGAATGATTAAAGATAGATATTCTTACTTGATTAAAACATGGATTAAGGTCAGTTACAATAGGGTTTTGAGGACCTAAAGTCGGCCTAAAAGCTGACAAAATACTTAGGGTTCGGCTCCCAAAAGTTATACAAAGTTACACACTTAAAACCCTAAATTCGGCTTAATATATATAAAGAAATCGTCACGGCGGCATCCACTTATAGTCGCGACGCCGTCACGAGATAGAATCTTCTAGGTCTGATTTGAGTCGGTTACGTCCTGACGCTGTCGTCAATTTCCTGACACCGTCACTAAATAGACCGTGACGGCGTCGCTTTATGCTTGCGATGCCGTCTCCACGCTCTGTATGCACAATCTTTCAAGAGATTTGATGTAGGTTCGTAGTCTTTTCTGTTTCTTCTACAAATGAGCTCAAGTCACGTGTATTTTTTCCAAATTCCATCCAAGTGCTAAAAACCTGAAAATAAACGATTAAGCACATAATCTGAGCATATTTGCATGATTTAAGGGGTTAAATGACCCTGAAATAGTGTATAAAATGACACCTCATCATACGTCTCATTAAATCGTTAGCATCTAAGGAATTAGTTAGAAACTTACCTAAGCTTAAGTTTGATCAGTATTTCTGTGATGCTTGCAAAATTAGAAAACAAGCTTACGCTAGTCACAAAACTAAGAATATAGTCTTAACGACTAGATGCTTAGAACTTCTTCATATGGATCTCTTCGGTCCATCCATCGTACGGAGTTACAGAGTAAATCTTTACACCTTAGTCATAGTAGATGGTTACTCTAGGTATACTTGGACAAGATTTCTTAAGAATAAAACCAAGGCTTTCGAACAATTTGAAATCTTTAGTAAGAAAATACAAAATCAATTAGGATGTTCAATAGTGTCAATTAGGATGGACCACGGTAGAGATTTGATAATGGAGTGCAATTTAGAGAGTTTTGTAATGCCAACGGTATTACACATAACTTCTCAGCTCTACGCACCCCATAATCAAATGGCGTGGTAGAAAGAAAAAAATAAGACATTGCAAGAAATAAGTAGAACAATGTTGAATGAACAATCGTCACCACAAAAATTTTGGTGTAACGCCGTAGATACTTCAACACATATCCTCAACCGAATTCTAATTAGAGGTATCTTAGGTAAAACACCTTATGAACTCTTGAGAGGTAGGAAACCTACTCTTGATTACTTTAAAGTGTTTGGAAGCAAGTGCTTCGTCTTAAACACCAAAGACTACCTTACTAAGTTTGACCCAAAGTCATACGAAGGTGTCTTTTTAGGTTATTCCCAAAATAACAAAGCCTAAATCGTCCTTAATAAACACACCATGAAAATCAAAGAATCACTCAATGTGACATTCGATGAAACTCATCCACTCTCTAAGGCATCACCCTTGGTGGATGATGACTTGGATGAAGAAGAAGCAATTAAGGTTACCGAAAAGAGAAACTTAGAGAATGACATTGAGAATGAAACTTTAGAAATTGACGAAATAGTCAATATTAAGGAATCTAGGAACCATTCATTAGAAAATGTCATAGGAAACCTTAACAAAAAAACTCTTAGGTCACAAGCCCAAAACCAAAGTAACTTCTTTTGTTTTATATCTACTATAGAACCTAAGAATGTGAATGAAGCCTTAACGGATAAAAGTAGGTTAATTGCTATGCAAGAAGAATTAAATCAATTCATTACAAACGATGTTTTGGAGTTAGTACTACAACCTAAGAATATGACAATCATAAGTACTAAGTGGGTGTTTAGAAATAAGTTAGACGAAAATGGTATTGTTTCTCAAAATAAGGCTAGGTTAGTTGCTCAAAGCTATAATCAACAAGAGGGCATCGATTATGTTGAAACTTATGCCCCTGTTGCCAGACTTGAGTCTATTAGAATACTATTAGCTTACGCATGTGCTTTAGATTTTAAGCTATTCCAAATGGATGTAAAAAGTACATTCCTGAACGATTTTATCAATAAGGAGGTATACGTGGCACACCCTTCAGGATTCATTGACTCTGAAAACCAGATCATGTTTATAAACTAATTAAAGCTTTATATGGTCTTAAACAAGCACCTAAAGCTTGGTATAATAGATTAAAAGCTTTTCTTATTAAACATGAATACAAAATAGGAATGGTAGATAACATACTTTTTACTAAGAACATCATCATTCAAATATATGCTGACGACATTATATTCGGTTTGACTTGTCAAGGCATGTGTGATGAATTTGCCAAAATCATGCATGACGAGTTCGAGATGAGCATGATGGGTGAACTTAACTTCTTCCTTGGATTACAAATAAAACAAATGGAAGACGGTATCTTATTTAATCAATCTAAATATATTAAAGAAATGCTTAAGAAATTTGGCTTAAAAGACTCTAAACCAATGAAAACCCCCATGTCCTCGGATACTAAACTCATGAAAGATGAAGAATGTGAATCGGTAGATAATACCAAGTATCGAGGCATGATAGGAAGTTTACTCTACCTAATGGCAAGTTGGCCCAATGTCATGTTTAGTGTTTGCCTTTGTGCACGCTTCCAAGAGTATAACACCCTGTGTTTTCAAGTCATTGACGACATCAATAAATTCACAATGTACCTTTTTGAATTGTACGTGTTTGCTATATAAAAGATAAGCTAGTCTCAATAATGCTATTGACGAACTTATTAAATATAAGCTGTAAGAGATCGATCCAAAAATAAGCTATAAGCTGAGCTTATTTAACATAAGCAAAAAGAAAATGAGTAGGAAAATAAGCATGAGAAATAAGCAATAAATAAAAACATTAACAAAACAAACCTTTAATAAAAAGCATCTTCATTAATAAGCTCCAAAAGTTACAATAAGCTAGATCCAATAAGCTTTAATAAGCTTTTACAATAAGCCCAAAATAAACTAATTATTCTACTCCTAACACTACAACTAAAAATAAACTAAAAAAATACACACACTAAAATCTCTACTAAAAATCTATACACAACCACATCTGCTGCGTAGCCTAGTATTTTATAACAAAGTATGGTGAGGGAATATTCGTCAATTTCAGGTACCCAACCAATGAATATTGCTGGATCTAGGGGTATTTTGGTCATTTTGCACTCCACCAACCGCCTTCTTATATGCACACACGGCCTGACGCTAACACAGTACCTCGTACTGACACACGATACATTGAAATAGACACAACGCCAGTGCCACGTGTCACCTTCTTATTGGTCCAGCCGCCACCTGCTACAGTACCTCGTACTGACGTGTATTCCACCTAGTACTGCTACAGTACCTCGTACTGACGCTACAGTACCTCGTACCTGCCACCTGCACAGTCTGACACCAATCATTAGAAGCGCCACGAGGCACACTCATGTGGTGACACGTGCCGCATCTAATTATGGTGTCAGACTGTGCAGGTGGCAGGTACGAGGTACTGTAGCGTCAGTACGAGGTACTGTAGCAGTACTAGGTGGCAGACACGTCAGTACGAGGTACTGTAGCAGGTGGCGGCTGGACCAATAAGAAGGTGACACGTGGCACTGGCGTGTGTCAGTACGAGGTACTGTAGCGTCAGGCGTGTGCAATAATGAGGCGGTTGGTGGAGTGCAAAATGACCAAATTACCCCTAGATCCAGCAATTTCATTGGTTGAGTACCTGAAATGACGAAAATACCCTCACCTACTTTGGCTATAAATACAAGGCACGCAGCAGCTGAGAGGAGTGTTAGATTTTTAGTAGAGATTTTAGTGTGTGTATTTTTTTAGTTTATTTTTAGTTGTAGTGTTAGGAGTAGAATAATTAGTTTATTTTGGGCTTATTGTAAAAGCTTATTAAAGCTTATTGGATCTAGCTTATTGTAACTTTGGAGCCTATTATGAAGATGGCTTTTTATTAAAGGTTTGTTTGTTAATGTATTTTATTTATATTGCTTATTTCTCATCTATTTCTACTCAATATCATTTGCTTATTTCTAAATAGCTCATCTTATAGCTATTTTTGGATCCGGATCTCTTAAGCTTATATTCTAATAAGCTATTTCCATAGCTTATTTAGACTAGCTTATTTTATATTGTTTTCGATTTAGAGCTTTTCGAGTGAGCTTATTTTGGCTTATTTTTCGATTGCTTATTTTTATTCAAGCTTATTTTTTCTTTATATAGATCTAATCCTTAATCATACCTGATCCGAGTTCACTTGATTGAACACCTTAGTTTCAGGTGGATTAGATCTAAAAATAATAGATCTTACTTTTTAGCTTATTATAGTTTTTATTTCAAAAGTAGTTTTTTATAGATTTAACCTAGTTTTATTTTTACAAAAAATAGTTTTCAAAATAGCTTATTTTTCTAAAAAACTTTTCATCTTATTAGCTTATTTTGTCTAAACTTTTCATGTCTTATTTCTTATTCCATCCTTCTTCATCTAAGGCCGAAGCTTAAGGGTCTTATAAGGTTGATAAATAGATAAAGTTTTGATCTTTATGGTTTTTATGAAAGTAAATAGTAGATAAAGTTGACACCTTTATTTGTTAATTAGTGAAGTAGAAGCTTTTTAAGTAATAAGCTTATTTGTTTATTAAGTTTGTAAGATCGGGTGGTTTTATATCAGTGCAGTTCTTAATTTTGGGTTCTATTTTCTAATCTCTTTTCAATAATACTTAGAATAGTTTTATTTTATCGTTCCATTATATATTTGCGTATTTGATTTTTGCCATGCTTAGTGTAGATTTAATTTTGTCGTTAAAAGCTATGTTTGTTAAATTGAATTTCGTTATGAGTAGTGAGTAAGTAACTTGTGTTTGCTAAGTGATTAGTGATTTGGAATTTAAGTGCGGTTTTAAAAAGGTTTAAAAATTAATAGTCATTAGAATTTTCCAATTTACATACCGTCATTTACTTTTAATGCAATTTAAATACTTGTCATTTATTTTAAAAAGCATTTTACTTTACTTGTCATTTAATTTCTTGAAACTTGTTTTTTTAAGGATTTTAATTCGTTAAACCTAAGCCCGCACTTAAGGAACATTTCACGTCACTTAGCAAGCATATTTGTCATTTATATTTTTTAAATCAGTTTTAGTTTAATCTTTTAGTTTTTAATTTTTGAATTAATATTAGTTTAATTTTTAGTTTAAAAATAGTTTAAAACCAAAACAAAAAACTTTTATGACAATCAAGCACGATTTGCAACTTGAACGTAGATTTCCATTTATCTCTCGCCGAGGAAAACGATACCCGTGTTGATTACTTAATATTATTTCCTAAGAATAATTTGTATGATACTTTGCTTACGTATACGTATATGTATTTTCTATATATATATTATATATCTGAGGGTTTATTTGTTATTGCGTTGAAAAACGACGAACATCAGGTAGCTTTCTAGAAAACGCACAAAGAAGCGGAGGAGCGGGTAAGCGCGAAGCGTTTTAAAAACCTTCTCCTTTCGGGTCGAAGATCGTAGGATCAACCCTCCTTATACCTCTCTTATAGTTTGTAATCTAAAGGTGAACCGGTTTCACAAGTGACACAACGGTTGTTTTTGTTGGTATTTTTGATTTTTTTTGTTTTTTAAATACTTTAGGAAAAGTATTTTTGATTTTTCTAATAAATCTACAACAATAAATCGAGAAAAATAAAATATTTTTGTATTTTTTTTAGTTTTATATAAAAGAAAATAATAAAACGATAACTTCACGAGGAAGGGTCTTCAAAACACTAATCTTCAAACTTCAACTCAATATTCGTTTCACACTTCCCCGGCAGCGGCGCCAAAAATTTGATTCACTTTAGCTTATAGTATATATAATAAATACTTAATATATATTTAATATATAACTAAAATTAAAATATCAAATTATAGTGAGAGAAAGTGTTCCGTAAGGTGTTTAGAAAATTACTTTTAACCAAAGTATAGTTCAAAACCTCCCGGTCGTAGTCCCAACGACGCGTGAATGGAAAATCGTGGTTAAGTTTGTGATTGCGCGATTTGAATGATCAAAGATTTGGTTTTGATTCTATTTCTACTACTGCAAAAAAAGGCAAGCAACAATTAAAGCATTTAAAGATTTAAACTAAAAACGATAACGGGAATCTAAAAAACGCGACTTAAAAACCTAAATTGTCAAATTTTAACCCTAAAAATGCAAATTTAATTTCTAAAGGTCCTAAATGATTAAAAATAATTTTAGAAAAAAGAATTATCTTTTTTTTAACTTTTATTTTATTTATTATGAATTAAAAACATATTTAATCTAAAAATATTATAAAAAATACTAAACTAATTTAGAAAAATCTAAAAAAATCATGAAAAGTACTTTGAATAAATCTTATCCTAAGAAAAATAAAATGGGTCCAACAGCTTATTTGAATAAGCTGAAAATAAGCTAAATAAAGCTGAAAGCTTAAACTGCCAAAAGGGGTTAAAAATAAAATGGTATGGATGTATAACGAAAAAGTCCTAAAGGCGCAGATGGTGAGTGTGTTGTGAGTTAAAACGTATGCTATGAGAAAGGGGGAGGTCACAGGTTCGAACCCTGTGGCTTCCCTTTTTGTAAAATTATTATTTTTATTTCTTTTTAAAACAACTAAATATAAGACCAAAAATTAGCAACTTTAAAAAAGACACTTTTGACAAAACTTAAAAATAAGCTAGAAAAAGCTTATAAAAAGATGACAGTTTTGGTTTTTTAAGCTAAGTGAGATCATGTTAAACTGTTTTGAACTTTTAGGACTAAATAAGCAGTTAGAAACCTAATAAGCTAAAAATAGATCATAACCTAGACCTAATAAGCACTAATGAATAAAAATGAGCAAAAGAAAAACAAGCTGAAAGCAATAGATAAGCTAAAAGACAGCAGACCTTAAAGAAGGATTAAAGGACTTAGACCACTTTTTAAGCTAACTTACTTAACTAATAAGCAAAAGGCAAAAGCTAGAATTTAAAAACAGATAAAGCACAAGACTCAGATAACATAAATAAGCTAAATTAGGCTGACTAAGATTAGAAAATGAGCTAGAAAATGCAGCTGAACATGACAGATTATACTACTTTATTTTTGGCTTTTTGAAAAGAATAAGAGATTTGCAGCTTATTTTAAAGACTCAAAAAGCAAATTTTAAAGCTAAAACCTAAAAACAGATGAAGATCATGACTCAATAAGCAAATTCAAACTAAACTTTAGAAATTAAGACCTATAAATAAGCTAGAAATCTAATTTGAAAGTGACAACAAAAACTTGACTTAGTTTTGACCTTTTTGAGTTAAATGCTATTTGCAGCCTAAATTTAAGCTAGGCAAATGAAAGCTAAACTACAAAATAAGCTCAAACAAATTGAGCTTATACTACAATAAGCTTATGCTATCAAATTTAAACCCTAAAACAACTATTAACTAACCTAAATTTGAAGATCAAAAACTAACTTTTAACCTTTAAAACTAAAACCTGCATACTTGACTGTTTTCAAAACAAAACTTTTCAAAACCATATGATTCAAAACAGATCAATTTGATGCATTAGATTCCACATTTTAAACACAAAAACCATACCACAAATATATTTTAAGACCATTGGCTAATAAGCTGATTTAAAGACTTATAAAACTAGCAGACTTTAACTTTTGATACAAAATACTTTAAAACTTAACAAAACCTATTAAAAACTTATGAAAACTGACTTTAAGGCTTATTTAAAGCTTTTCAAAGTTGGCTTTTGGGTCAAAAAGAGACTCAAGCAACACTAACATGGGTTAGTGCTGCTTGTGCCAAACATCCCTTTAAATTCTTGAAAACTCATTTTAAGCCAAAACATATCCAAGTAAACCTTGATTTTTAAAAAACATATGATGAACGATGGATATTAAGCACAAATAAGCAAACATGAGCAATAATAAGACAGAAATAAGCAGTAGATAAGCAAATGCAGAAAATAAGCTTTAAAAGGGATTTTTTTTATAAACTTACATAATAAGCCTTTGCTCAAAGCAAGGCTAACACATGCTCAAAAGAGCTTATCAACAAGCTCTAGCTTGTTTGCACAAGCTAGTGGGGTCCATAAGCCCTTTCAGGTTTAGCTTATCTTCCAAGTTAAGCTGAGGTATTTTTAGGGGTGGATTTTTTGGTGAAATTAGCTTAAACACTATAAGCTACGTAAAAGTTCAAATTGCTTTAGTAAAACAGTTTAAACAAGAGCTTATATGAGCTTATTAGACCATTTTTAAAGCAAATAATTCATTAACACAAACACAGAATTTTAACATAAAAACTTAAAATTTCACTAAACCTTAAAAACATTTACAATACTTGAAAGAAAGTTACAATAAGCTGTAAAATACAATAATAAGACTTAATTAAAAACTACACTAAATTACTTCATGCCCTAATGTGTGAAAACACCCTCTATTTATAGCCGAATTGAGAAGCTCTAGCTTTGAGGTGTGTTTCTTCTATGAGAGGGTTTTAGAGTGCTCTCCAAGCCATAAATCATAGCCCTTGAATCCATTGTTGTGCTTCTTTATCATGATCACAGCCCTTGATGTCCATCAACCAATCAATTAGCATAGGATTGCCAACGTGTCTTGTAATTTCTTGGGGGGAATAGGTTAAATGGGGTTTGTCATTTCATGGGGAAAAGGTTAAATGGGTTTTGTCAGGTTGCAGGGTACAAATAACATGGATGGTGAATAGTGACATTTTTTGGCGGGAAAGGTATAATTGTTTAATTTGTAACAGGGTTAGGGGTAAAAGGTAACGGTGTTAAGGGTGTAAGGACTAACGATGCAAAGGGTCAAGGAGTAATTGTGTTAGTCCCTAAGGACTAATGGTGTAAAGGGTTTTAACAGGAATATGGCTGGGCTTTTGTTAGGCTTGGTTTTTTTTAACTTTGGGCTTGGACTTTTATAAATGATTTAGGCTTATATCATGGTCTTTTAATTTAATAAATAAGCTTAATGGGCTGACTCGACCCATTAACTTGGGTGCGGGTTGGCCCAATAAGATGCTTATGTCCTCGGCTTTAGCTTTTCACGCTCTTTCCATTCCCGTGCTCGGTTTTGTCAGTTTTGGATTCATTTTTTTGTCCTTTAGTGAATATCCATTACATGCACATCATAAATCACAAAACACACAAATACAATGCATTTTTGATATATTTTGGTCATTTTAGGCTCATTTTATTAGGTAAAAGGTATGTGTAATTAAGCACATACCAACCACTCTCACCATTACTACCACCATTAGTACCACCACCACAAGAGCATATTAAATCAGTTAGGGATAACATAGAGGCTAGCATATGGAATCTTGAGAGGCACCTTGGCCCATAGACAGATTAGTCATTTGTAGCTCCTTTTGTATTGTATCCTACTAAACTTGAGTAGTACTCGGTTGGTAGCGTTAATAAGAAACTTGTACTCTTTTATTTATGTAAAATGATGTATTAAGTATTAACCTATGTTGTTGGTTACGATTATACTATTTATGATGTTGACTTATTTATGTCATGGTTGCTTTTATTTTATACCTCTGCATGTATTGGTCTCACTTTACATATATGTTGTGATCATTGGGTGTCGTGATTTTACCTTGGATGAAATCTCATTATTGTGATCTTAAGGAAACGATGACAACTACGAATCAAAGGATGAGTTTTGCGGAAATCGAGCAGATTGTAGCCCAGCGAGTAGCTAATGCTATCGAGACTATTGCTATCTCTGAGGCAAAGACCCGCGTGGCCCGAGACTTAATGAACCGGGTCGAACAGCAGGAAGGCAAGGTAGCAAAGAATGCTAGCAACAAGAGGAAGTAGGAAGGTGACCACGGTGGAAGTTCTAGCCAAAACATAGGACATAAAGTGATTAGAGCACACGCTGTCGGGCCAAGCAACAAGAAAGTTTATGCTGGGAAGCTACCCTACTGCAACAAGTGCAAGTTGCACCACAATGGACCGTGCTATGCAAAGTGCGTGAATTGTAAGGAGGTCAGTCATCTGACCAGGGATTGTAGGGGAACCACTATTGGAGCTAATCAAAGAACCCTTACTTGCTTTAAATGTGGGAAAGAAGGGCACTACCGTAGTGAATGCTCAGAGTTGAAGAATTAGAACCTAAGGAACAAGTCTAACATCATGGCATGTAACGCTAATGCTTAGGGAGAGACCTCTAACCTAGTGAAGCTTAGGTTTAACTATCTAGGATTCTGTTTCCTATAGAAATTTGTGTCGTACTTTCTTTTAAATTTTTGTTGTACGCGTGGATGATTTGAATTATCTATCAAACTTATGTACCGTGAAAACCTTGTCGATTTTACTTTAACTCTCTATTTATGTATGCAAGCCACTCCCTAAACTATTATAACCCTTCAAACATTTTTGCAACTACATCATAAACCATTTTACTACCACATGATAAACTATTTTACTAATCATTATCTTACTATCGTCAATGAACTAACATCTCATAAACTATTCCACAATCGCTTTATAAACTATTCCCACTATCGTTAATAAACTGTCATACTAACATTGATAAATTATCTTACTATCGGGTAATAAACCCTCATTTTATAAACTATTTTACTATCTCTTTAAAAACTATTTTACTATTGTAATAAACTATTTTACTACCATCTAGTAAAATACCACCTTATAAACTATGTTCTTACCATCACATAAACCATTTTGCTATTACATAATAACCTATTTTATTATTACCAAAAAAAATTGTTTTACCAGCACCTTGTGAAAATTTTGCTAACTCTTATATCACTAATATTTCATAAACAAATTTACCATCATATATGAAATAACTCGCCATCATTTTACGAACTAAGTTGCTTCCATCTCATAAACTATTTTGCTGCTATCTATAAAAAGACTCGCTATTTCTTTATAAACTAATTTACCATCACTTATAAACTACTCAACTATTGTTTTGTAAACTAAAAACTATTCTGGCATTATTTTATAAACAACGTTACTATCATTTTTTCAATTTTCTTTCCACCATCTTATGAATTATCTTCTTGATATCTTACATACTATTTTTCTATCATCTTAAAAACCACGTCAATATCATCTTACAAATCATTTTGTTTTTACTTTATGGAACTATTTTGTTTTCATCATATAAATTATTTTACTATCACCCCATGAGCTACTTAGCTATTGTCTTATAAACCATCTTACGGTCATCTTGCAAATCGTTTTGTTGTCATCCTATAAACTACCTTGTTTCCACTTTGTGAATTAATTTATCACACTATAAAACTATTTTGATACTGCTTTATGCATTACATTGTTTTGACGAAATTGAGCACTTCATCGTTAGTCCTCAATTATACATAGCCTGATCACCTATGTCTAATTCAGGAAGAACCATGTCATGTTGGGAGTAGTCACCTTAAAACTTTTGTTAAAAGTAATATTCTACTTATATCCCCAAAAAGCAAAATTTTATGTGCGTATCCATAAAACGTGCTTGTCAAGGGAAACTGTATTAGTAATCAAAGTAGCTAAGTATACCTTTACACCACCTTACCACATAGAGTCGACATCATCTTACGCCAAATCCTATATCAAAAAGTCAAGACGCATCGCTAGTCACCCTAGGACAATCTGCCAACGAGTTTCTCGCCGTCAAGTAATTTAATAAATCACCTATTCAAACGTCGACGTAATACCGTAAAACCTAGTAGTTGTGATGCCATCATGGGCGTAGATTTGTTAACACCTTGGAAGGGAAAATATCGTAGCTGACACTTTAAGCCGAAAAGAACGGATTAAACCATTACGGGTCGAGCCTTAGTTATGACTATTGGTTTGGATCTTCCTGTGCAAATTTTGAATGCTCAAACTAAGCAAGGAAAGCAGAAAACATCAAGAAGGAAGATGTATAGGGTATGATCAAGAAACTTGAACCCCGTTCTGACGGAACGTTATGTTTAGAAAACAGAAGTTGGTTACCATGCTTCGGTGACTTAAGGACTTTGATTATGCATGAATCACATAAGTTGAAGTATTCAATTCATCTGGGTTCCAACAAGATGTACCAGGATTTGAAGAATTTGTATTGGTGGCCCAACATGAAAGCAGATATTGCCACCTACGTTAGCAAGTGTTTGACATGTTCGAAGGTCAAAGTTGAATACAAAAAACAATCTGGTTTATTGGTTCAACTTGAGATACCAGAATAGAAATGGGAGAACATCACCATGGATTTTATCACGAAGCTTCCTAAGACGTCAAGTGGTTATGATACCATTTGGGTGATTGTGGATCGTCTTACCAAGTATGCTCACTTCTTGCCAATGAAGAAAACTGATAAGATGGAGAGATTGATGAGACTTTACTTGAAAGAAGTGGTCTCAAGGCATGGAGTACCAATCTCTATCATCTTTAACCGTGATAGCAGATTTACATCACATTTTTGGGAGTCGCTCCAAAAAGCTTTGGGTACTCGTTTGGATATGAGTACTACTTACCATCCGCAGACCGATGGAAAAAGCGAGAGGACCATTCAAACTCTCGAAGACATGTTACGCGCCTGTATAATAGATCTTGGAAATGGTTGGGATAAGCATTCACCGCTAGTTGAGTTCTCATACAACAACAATTATCATACTAGCATCAAGGCCGCACCGTTTGAGGTACTTTATGGTCGTAAGTTTCGATCACCTGTTTGCTGGGCCGAGGTCGAAGATGTTTAGCTCACTGGCCCAGAGATTGTTCACGAGACTACCGAGAAGATCATTCAAATAAAAATCATAATTCAAGCCACACGTGATCTCTAAAAGAGTTACGCTCATGTGAGGCGTAAGCCTCTAGAATTTCAAGTTGATGACAAAGTCATGTTGAAAGTTTCTCCTTGGAAAGGGGTTATCCGTTTTGGTAAACGGGGGAAGTTGAACCCGAGGTATATTGGATCTTTCAAGGTGTTGGAAAAAGTTAGACCCGTCGCTTATAGACTCAAACTTCCTCAACAACTAAGCAGGGTTCATAGCACATTTTACGTGTCTAATTTGAAGAAGTGTTTATCTGATGAGTCGTTTGTCATTCCGTTAGATGAAATACAAATTGATGACAAGTTCCATTTCGTTAAGGAACCTATGGAGATTATGGACCGAGAGGTCAAGCGGTTTAAGCAAAGCCATATTCCTATTGTCAAATTTTGATAGAACTCTAGAAGAGGTCCCGAGTTCACGTGAGAATGTGAAGATCAATTCCAAAAGAAATATCCGCACCTCTTCGCCAACGCTGCACCTTCTTCAAATATCACGACTTGAGCTTTGCGGAAAAAGATCTTTTAACGGGGGAAGACTATAACTATCCGTATTTTCAGGTAATTTACGTCTATAAACTTCAACGAAATACTTTGAACTTTTACGCGTTTACTTTTATACAACCATTAAGTTAAATCGCGTAAACGAAAAATCAACAATCAAAGTAAACCGGCATTAAACAAATAAAAGCTTACGTTAATTATGTGTTATATAATTATTACGAAGATAAATTATAAGTTTTCATATTTTATTTTCGTATTTTTACATAAAACGCTTACTTATACATTTACATACATGCATGCATGCAAATAAACCTATACTACCTTAATTAAACAAATAAGTACATACATGTATAAAATCTTTACACACAGTGTCATTGTCTCTTGCCTTGCCTTTCTTTTTGCCACCAATCTCACAGCCAAAAGGAGTTGGCCCAACATTTTGATATTACATGGAATCCCTACATTCCCATTTTTGTGATAAACTCCATCTTATGTATTCAGGTGAGGTTTAGCATCTCAAGACTTCTCATTTTCCTTCCTTTGCCCATGCTACTCGGCTAGCACCCCAAAAACCAATAAACAATACCTAAATTGCTCACCTAGATGGAAAGACAAGAGATGCTTTACCTTGATTAGTTTTTATAACCATGAACCATTCACTAGTAATTCATTCATCACAAAAATTCAAAACACACTCCTTCCTTTCTTTTGGAAGCTCATGACTGTAGCACCACAAAAAAAGAGTTCAAGCTTTTGTAAAATTGTCTATGTATACCTTAAGGGTTCATTATAAGCAAAGGGTTCTAGTTTGGTTAATTTTGGTTAAACATCTTTGCAAAAATTCATCATTCATCTCACTAAGGTTCATATCTTTTTCTTAAACTTTCCTTATGTATATTTTCTTGTTATGAACATTTTATTTACAAGTTATATCACCACTAAGTTGTATTTTTAACAAGGTATCAAGAAAACCAAGATACATATATAAACATGATAATATTTACATGGATGAAAAATAATTAGTAAACATGCTAAGACTTTAGAAATTAATTATATTGGTATACTACATGAACTAGTTAAATAATTAAACTAGTTGTTAAATAAATTATTCATGAGTTAGTTTATATACTTTTATAATTTATTTATGTTCTTGACATTTTATTTATATATTTGAGATGAGATGGATGAGACTAGGTTAGTGGATGTTGTTGTGTGTGAAGGGGTTAGAAGTGTTGTAATTAGAGGATTTGTTGTGTAAAAAGCGGAGTAAAAATTATAGGTTTTAAGTATATATACTAGGGGTGTGCACGGTTCGGTTTCGGTTTTTGGCTTAAACCGAAAACGAACCGAAATATTCAGTTTTTATAAAACCAAAAACCGAAACCGCTCAGTTTTTGGCGGTTCGGTTTTTTTGGTTTTTCGGTTTTTTCGGTTCGGTTTTTAGGTTTTTTCGGTTTCAAACCGTTTATATTTGGTTGTAGCTAATTTATATTAATAAACTTGTTTTACGTAGAAAATTAGTTTTTTTAATTTTTTTATTTTTGTCAATATGAGCATAATAATGTCAAATTCAACATTTATCACTATATAAAGAGACACACACATATGCAATGAAAATACACATAGTATGATCATTTTACATATTATGTAACGAAATCTTGTCAAGTACACACACCGTACACACCACACACACACACAACATCACACACACACTACACACGACATATATAATATATATATTAATATAATATATATACTATATATATATATATATATATATATATATATATATATATATATATATTACACCCATAAAATAAATATGAATTTAAAAATTGGATTTATTATTTATTTATTTATATTATAATAATTAGATATTATTATCAAACTGGTTCTGTTCGGTTCAGTTTTTACGGTTCGGTTTTTGGACGAAAACCGAAACTGAACCGAAATTTTTTAGTTTTTGAAAAAGTAAAAGCTGAACCATCAGTTTCTAGTTTCAGTCGGTCTTTTCGGTTCGATTTTTTTGGTTTTCGGTTCGGTTTTAGTTTTTTTGGTTTTTTCTACTCACCCCTAATATATACACACTTATTTTTACAGCCGACTTTTATAGTTTTAACACGGACTTCAAGACAAGTTAAAACCTTAAAAATATGTTTGTACGTCTTAATACAATTCCGTGCATATAAAGAACTCGAAAAACGGACAAAAAGGAAGAAGATATGAATTTTTAAAGTTACCGGCAACTATTATTATTTTGACAGCTTTTAGTAAAACATACTATTCTGGTCAAATTTTATTTCCGTATTTTGAGGCCTTTCGGGTCCGAACCGCCTTAAGTATAAAACTAGAAAGTTGCTCGGAAAGATATTTTGATAAAATAGCGCGAGTTTCGAAGCCTAAAAGTGTATTGAAAGTGAGATAATATTCATTAAAACTAGACAACTTTTTATATAAAATTTTTGCACACTTTATAAAAATGTAAAAGCTGGTGAGATTTTAATTTGGTGTTTACGAGTGTTTTCGGGTCCGTTTGGACTATAAAAACCTTAAAAAATAATAGTGTAACATTTATACAATATTAATACGCGTTTTAAAACTTTATAATTTTTATTTTATGAATTAATTAAACCATGTATTTTGTCACTTTAGAAATAATAAAAATAGTAGGTCGACCGTAATTGATTATAATTATTTTCAGGACTAATATAACATTTTACAAGTATATATATATATATATATATATATATATATATATATATATATATATATATATATATATATATCGTGGATGCGTTCATAGCTAACAAAAGATCTAAAGCATGAAAAAGGTTTAGTTTTGTTCAATTCATTGGTATCAAGAATGAGGAAGAATTTGCAAAATCATTAGTAACCATCTGGATTAGGAGCTATCACATGTTTGCTTCAGTTGCACGTTTTCAAAGACATGGAAAGACAAAAACAAAAAATACGGAAGGTATGGCAAAAGCATCTGGTCATTTTCCTGTTATACATGTAGAAAAGGTGGAAGAAGCCTATTCAAAAAACATACAATCATATGCATCTAGTTTGAATGGAGGAGTGGTGAACAAACCACAAAGACAGGATGTAGCTAAAAAAACTATTTCTCTATCCGATGATGAATTGGTCTAAGTATCTGACTCAAGGGAGGTAGCATTGGTGAAGGTAAAAATGTGGAAACAAAGAGCAATCTCTCTCGGATCATTAATGAGGAAGGTTTCGACAAGGTTAAGATTCATTATGTTGGAGGTCTGTGGTTATGGTTACACTTCCAATCCATAGAGACTTGCAATGCTTTCAAAAGTAACACAAATTCGAATTTGTTTTTCTCATATATCAAACCGGTTTCTAAGAACTTTTATGTGGATGAGAGAATAGTGTGGGTTAAAATATCGAGATTACCATTCTGTGCTTGGAGATCAAACGCATTCAAAAAAGTAGCTTCATCGGTGGGAAAGTTTATCTTCTTCGAAAAGGACGAAACATAAGCAATGAGTTTGGGAAGAGTTTGTGTTGCTACAAGGCACAAGAAATTTATTTCTGAAACAACGAAAGTAAGTATTCACGGGGAGGAGTATGATGTCTATATACACGAATTAGGAACTTGGAATATAGATATTGAAGATTCTGATTCTTATACCCCTGAAATAGATTCCAAAGTAGATGAAGACATTAATATTGAAGAGAACTGTGTAAGTGAAGAAGATTCAAATGAGGTTTAACATGAGGAAAAAATAGAGGAAGCTGTAGAAGACAAAAATGAGTGCGACCATCGAGAAGAGAGTTTTCATAGTAACATGGGAAACGAGAAAATAGCAGGGGAGGAATTAGATATCGATAAGGAGGACAAGGAGAAAGTAAAATCCGATTTGAGCCGTCCTCCGAGCTTTGAACACTTCAAAGAAACATGGAATGGTCCAACAGAAAGCTCTCTTAACCTATCCAAATTAGCACATAAACATAATATCTTTAAGAAGATCTAAGTGCTCTACTTTCCTTCTGGTATAAATTCCGACTAGAAAAAATATTAAGGGCCATTTCGTTATCTTGAATTGTCCTAACTTAAAGAGGTTGGTGAAAAATGGGATATGATGTAAGAGGGTGCCACAAATCTCTACATAGACTAATTGATAGTATTGGAGTATCGATCGTGGACAAATGAAGGTGCTTTCTATTAATATTTGAGGTACTAAGAAGATGAGAAAACAAGTATGGATTAAGGAAATATGTTTCAAGAATAATATTCAGTTCTTAGAATTCAAGAATCCAAAATGACCTCCTCGAACTTTTTTGTTTAAAGCTTACGTGGGGTAACTATGTCTTTGATTACACGTGTAGTTTATCTCGTGGCAGATCAGGGGGCTGATTTCCATCTAGGACCCTAATGTTTTTGCTAAAGATCAAATCTGGTGTGATGATCGATACATTATTGTTAAAGGGAAATGGGCAAACTTCGATGAGGTGTTCTTTATGATAAACATATATGGACCTTAAGAGCCATCCGAGAAAACGTATATATGGAATCGATTGCTAGATTTCATTACAAATCATGAAGGGCAATATCTCATTTTTGGCAATTTTAATGAAGTCCGAGATGAAAGTAAAAGATATGATACTGAATTTGTTCGTAATCAAGCTTATATTTTTAACTCATTTATAGATGATGCAGATTTATTTGATATTCCTCTAGGAGGTCGTAAGTTCACTTGGATGAATAAGGCGGGAACGAAGATGAGCAAACTTGATCTGTTTTTTATATCTTACTCACTCATAGATTCATTCCCTGATTATGAAGTTTCTGCTCTTCCTCGCGGGTGGTCGGATCATACTCCATTATTGATTCATCACGAAAAGGTTGACTTTGGACCGGTTCCTTTTAAAATTTTTCACTCATGGTTACAACGTGACGGTTTCAGTGATTGTGTTGTGAATGCATATACTGAATGTTATCATGGAAACCTTCGGGTGACTTTTCATGATAAGTTGAAAGCCATCAAACAACATATTAAAGCTTGGAACCTTCTTGCAAAAAATAGAGAGGTCTCTCGTATGCACAAAGTTAATTCTATGCTAACAGTTATCATTGGTAAGATTGATTCTGGTGTAGCTTCAGAGGAAGAGAAAGTGGAATGTTTGAACCTGATAAAAGAGTGTGACGACATTCAGAATCTGGTGGAAATGGACACTGCTCAAAAAGCAAGAGTTGAATAGGACGTTGAAGGAGACCAAAACTCAAAATTCTTTCACATAATTTTAAAACAAAAAAGACATCAACAAATAGTGAAAGGTATTATGCAAAATGGTGTTTGGGTCACCAATCCTCAACATGTTAAAATGGCTTTCTACAACTTCTATAAAGATAAATTCAAGTTTTCAGATACTATGATGGATCTTCCTTTTGTTATTCCACATGCATCTCTAAACTATGAAGATAATATTGGGCTGGAAAAAACCGTGACAGTGGATGAAATAAAAATGGCTATTTGGGACTGTTGTAGCCAAAAGGCCCCGGGCCCGGATGGGTTTTTGTTTCTATTTCTAAAAAATTATTAGGATCTTCTGAAAGATGATGTAGTTGAAGCTGTGAAACATTCGGTTGATACATTTTTAATCCCTAAAGGCGCCAATTCATCCTTTATCACTCTCATCCCGAAGGTAGCGAACCCAATTCACATTAAAGACTTTTGTCCTATTTCTTTGATAGGCATGCAATATAAAATTATCTCAAAAAATTTAGCTAACCGATTAGCTAAAGTTGTAAATAAAGTGATTGGTCACGAATAATCAGCTTTTATATTGGGTAGACAAATCCTTGACGGTCCTTTAATGCTTAGTGAAATTATGTCATGGAACAGAAGGAAGAAACAAAAGCTTATGATATTTAAAGTCGATTTTGAAAAAGCTTTCGACACCGTCAGTTGGAAGTATCTTGATCATATGCTTTTGAGTCTTGGGTTTGGTTGTAAATGGAGGAGGTGGATTCATATGTGTCTTCACTCGGCTCGAGCATCAGTTTTGGTTAATGGAAGCCCTACAAGTGAATTCTCGATTAAACGCGGTCTTCGTCAAGGAGACTGATATGTGAGAAATCACATATCCTTATTATATCCAAAATGGCCCTTAAATGATCAAAATGTGCAAATATATGCTTGTATTTGTGTATTTTGTTGTTTGTGAATGTGTAGATACGGATATGCAAAAATCACAAGAAAACGGTCAAAACCGGACAAACACGGACACGGGAACGGATAGAGTGCACAAGAGCCAGAAGTTTCTAGCAAAAGGTCAACATAGTCAATCCTTGGTCAACATTTGTCAATCACAAAATGCCAAAATCCTCAAAATACCAAAAATGCCCTTATTGTTAACTCATTTTCATCAAAAGTCCAAAAATACTAAGACCGTTAGTCCTTTGTTATTAAAGGGACTAATGGTCGTTAACCTTTATAACAATACCCTTTATAACCAAGCCCAAATACTCACCCGGCCCAATCCTTTATTATAAAACCGGGCCCAAGTCAGCACCTCACCCCACTCAGTTAAAAAAACGTTATAAAAAGAAAAGAAAAGGGCGGGAAAATTGGTTGTTACTGTTCATCATCTTCACCAATTTACCCATCCTCCAAAACAAAGGGTAAATCCCAATTGACGGCATGGCTTTAAGATTCGAGTACTAAGCCACAGCTCAGCAAAGCAAAACGTCACATCTAAGCTCTCATTGGTCAAGATGTCAAGGGGAATGACATGTTGGCTTCAAACAAACACACAAGGAATGGATTTTTTACACTAAAACTAAGCCTAAAGAAGCACAACAGCCTCTGACACACGGATTGCCACGCTGGCAATCCGTGTGATCACATTTTGATCTAACGGCTAAGACAAAGGATCCAATGATTGCAAGGAATGAAGGGTAATGATCAAGACCAAGGGGAGCGTGTTCACAAGGCCTAGAAGAATCCATTCTCTCCTATAAATACAGGACCTCCTTCACTCACAAAGGAGAATCGGGGAGTATCTAGTGTAGCTTAGTGTAGACATATTTTAGTAATTTTTAGCTTAAATGTCATTTTAATTCTTGTAATTTCCTTTTAAAAAGCATTGTAATTCATATTTCAGTAATAAAATTATAGTTCACTTCTAAACTTGTGTTTTGATTTGTTTTTGCTTAATATGCAAAATGGTTTAAATAAGCTCTCAACTGTTCAATAAGCTTTTAATAATCTGTCATAAGCTAGCTACACTCTCATTTAGGCTTTTAAAGCTTAAATGAGCTTATTATCTCTCAAAATCTCCAATTAAATTACCTCAGCTTATTTTGGAAGGGAAACCAGCATGGAAGGGTTTCAAAGATAAATACTAGCTTATCTAAGATAAGCTAGAGCTTGATGACAGCTCAAAAGAGCATTTATAAGCCTTGTTTTGTGCAAAGGCAATTGTAAGTCATCTCTTTACAATTTGTAGCTTAAACTTACATTTTAGCTTATTACTGCATATCTAGCTTAAGTTGCTTAATGGTTGTTTTTTTTCTTGATGTTTTTACCATATCTCTGCTCAAATTAATTGATTAATGCTTAGTATATTCCTTAGTTAGCTTAGATTTTACTTTGCTTGTTATTTTATAAAATCTGTCAAAAAATCCAAAAATATAGCATAATATTATAGCTTATTGTCCTGTCTTATTTAGTTGCTTAAATATGCTTATTAGTTGTGTTATAAGCTTGTAGTCATCTGGTATTTGAAATTTGTGTCTTAAATTTCAAATTCATTAGCTTAAAATGGGTTTAAGTGATTTAAAGGGGTGTTTGGCATATGGCAGTACTAACTTGAGTTAGTACTGTCATAGCCTTATTGTCTTTTAAATCATTGTAAAACTTTAAATTTGAGTTTATGAATCCAACTTTTAAGGTCTTTGAAGGTTTTTATCTGTTTTTAATCAATTTAGTTAATAGTTGATAGAATCTGCTTAAATAAATTCAAGTCATAGTTCAAATTAAGCTCTAGTTTATTTTAGCTATAATTTTATTCTCTTTGATCTTAGTTTATTGATTTGCAAGTGTATTAATCTAGTCCTTAGGCCTGTATTTGGTTATTTAGAGTTTTGGTTATTATGAGGTCAATTGCATCAGCATAGTTAAAAAGTAAAAAAACATCATTGTGTATTCTAATCTTGAACGCTCTCAGACCCTCGCACATGCCACCATCCTCCACCGCCTATCACAGCAATTCAATCTCTACAATAGACACTCATCTATCTCCCACCGTTAACTCAATAAACTCTCCCATCCCACTTATTCACACTTACTAAGTAGAGAATCCCTCCCCTTATGTGTGTGTCACTAAGATGTAACAGACTAGACTCCATCTTCCCCCCACCCCTCCAGACAGATTACTAGTGAATGATAGAGATAAGATATCTGTGTACCTATCTTTAATTTCTTCAATTATATCCACACACTCTTGTGTTGTGTCTCACTTGTGAGACGCTCCTCACACTGTGATATGCAATAATGTGTGTGATACTTTATAATCACCAAGTAGTGATTTGCTATCAATTAGAAATATATGTGTGTGTGAGATACATGTAGTGCTCGCACAGACAAGCTCGCTCCGCCGATGAGAGAGAGATCCTGTATCACTCACGCCTAGTGTGTGTCTCGCTGAGATTGCGGCTGTGTCTATATATATCCTGTGTGTGAGATTGAGAAGATGTTGCCGCGTTGTGTGTAGGGCTTTTGTGTGTGTGTGGGGTTTTTTTATAACTCTAAACCCCCGCACCCCCCCCCCCATACATATGAGTATGTACCCATCTTTGAGCTTATTTTAAGCTCAAAAGTGCAACCCTCATCATGTCCACAAACACAAATTAAGCAAGAATTAAAAAAGGTGGTTTTATTACCTGATATTCAGCATGACAATTTTGAGAAACCCTAATTCGAGTTATGACCGAGTTCACCACCACGCCTACAACATTAAACAATACAAATTTTTTACAAAAAAACAAAAAAAATCATCAAGAAAACAGCCACGTATATTTTCATACCTGGCATACCCGTTTCAGATTTCACCGTAAAATATAATTGTACCAACGGCTGAAAAAATCAAGAATATCAAAATCAAAACTTTTTCACACTCATTATCCCTAATTCAAAATTAATCATATACCCAAATTAAAATATAAGAAAAAAATGACTTGCCTCAACAAAGCTAATGAATTTAAAATCTTCTGTTTAGAACCAATCAACCTAAAACACGAACAAAATTAAGATCTTAGAAAAATCCAATGGGTTTAAACTCACAAAATTAAACACTCATTAAAAACTGAAAAAAAATACATCATGAATACAAAAATCGCACCTTGTAGTCGGAGGAAATCGTTGGTGGGTGTTTTTAGCCGTGTCTAAATGTGTGAGAACGAAAGGGTTGTTATTGTGGGAGAAAAAAAGAGGGCGGTGAAGGAGGTGTTTGTGACTATTTCTGTTTGTAGATGAAAAGGCTGAAGATGAAAAGATCGAAGACAGTCGGTGGTTTTAATGAGGAAGAAAAAGGTATGTGTGGTTTTGTATCTTGATAATGGAAAGTGAAATACAAGTGGAAGATACAGGATTGTGTTAGTGTAATTTTGGGAACAAGTGTGTAAAGGAGAGGTTTACAAGTGTCCCACTAAGCAGTTTAGTTTCCCAGAAAAATGATAAAAATACCAACTGCCAACCACTAATTCATGTGTGAGAGGAGGAAGAAAGGAATAAAATAGTATATAAAAAAATTAAAAATAGGGTACTGTTCATTTACTGAGTATCAATAAGTTAACAAATATAATAGAGTAGAATTTAATTTCTCAATCACTTAACAAACATAATCAAATCCAAACACTATATTTTAAAATCATGTTTTGCAACAGCAGATTATCTGATTATTCGTTTTTAAAACGGATAATCTGTTTTCAATAAGCAATCACAAACACGCCTTAAGTTAAACTATTTTGTTTGTTTGTGAGAGCATCATGTTCATCCAAATTTGCAAATATCTTCAATAAAAAAAGTTAGTACTGTAATAGATAAGTTACTCAAACGTAAAAAGGAAACAATTAATAGAACTAATTGATTAAACGAACGAAGTGTCCATTTAACCCTTTAGTTACCATAAATAAAAGATAAAAAAAGGAAAGCGTGTCTCACAAGGTAAGATCAAAACCACAATCATTTAACCGCCTATATTCAAACTTAAACAAATTGGACCCTTATAAATAGTTACAGGCTCCTCCATCTTCATCCTAAATATCAAAACCCTCTCAATTAAACATTGGCATCTTCAACTACTGCTAGTTTTTAGAACTACGATCGCGGGACTAGTAACACAGAAAAAGGCTTTTTTTTATTGGAGGTGTGGTATTAATTTTCAAGATCAACAAGACAATATTATAATGACATCTGCTCTTGATCATCGTCAGCCGATTATTGCACAAGGAGAAAGAAGAAAACCGCGAGCCCTTGGTGACATTACAAATCTAGTAATTACTCGGACTGCTGTCAAGAAACCAACGAAAAAGGCTTCTAAGTCACTATCATCAGTTCTTGGTGCGCGTAGCAAGGTTGCTAGTGGGATTGCTACTACAAAACCAAAAGATCCTGTCATCATCAATATTGATGATTTTGATAAGAACAATGAGCTTGCTGAGGTTGAATATGTGGAGGATATCTACATGTTCTACAAGCTCTCGGAGACCCAAGGATATTTGAGGGATTACATGGATTCCCAACCTGATATCAATGCTAGAATGCGAGCTATCTTGCTCGACTGGCTAATACAAGTTCACAATAATTATGACTTGATGCCAGAGACTCTTTATCTTACTATCAATATTGTTGATAGATATCTGTCAGTCACAACTGTTGCTAGAACTGAACTTCAACTGGTTGGCATCAGCGCGTTGCTTATATCTTCCAAGTATGAGGAAATATGGCCACTAGCGGTTAATGATATGATTACTATATCGGATAGCGCATACTCAAGAGAGCAAATTCGTGCTATGGAAAAGGCTATTCTTAGTCGTTTAGGTTGGTATCTGACGGTACCAACACCGTATGTGTTCACAGTTCGGTACGCTAAAGCCTCACTTCCAACTGACAATGAGATGGAGAATATGGTGTTCTTTTTCACTGAGCTCGGTTTGATGGACTACTTGGTCACCATAAGAAATAACCCTTCAATCCTTGCTGCTTCAGCTGTGTACGCTGCTAGGTGCACCCTTAATAAGACACATGTGTTGGGAAATAGATTGTGAAAGACTTAATACTGGTTGTATAACAGTTAAGTCTGGTAGTATTAGTTAGTTCTGACAGTACTAAGTTAATACTGGCAGTACTAAGTTAAGTCTGGCAGTACTAAAGTTAGTACTGGTAGAGTAGCAGTACTATAGTTAGTACTGGTCATATTTAGTTAAGTCTGTTTTAGTTAAGTCTGTTTATGTAACAGAATAGTAATAGTTATCTTAGAGATATCTTAGGAGATATCTTAGGAAAAGATATGTATTATCTTTTCACACGTTTGTAAAGCCCATTAGGGTTTCCTTGGTGTATAAAAGGAACCCTAAGGCACAATGTTATGTACGTAATTGAAATATCAATAGAAGCATTAGAGCTTAATAGAAATCAATAGCAAATTAGTTTTATTGTTCTTCTTAATTCTTGTGTTAAGATTCCGCATTAACACTTGATACTCATAGTCAGTGTCTCTCACATAGTTGGTTTGGATTTATTCAAGTTAACTATCGTCTTACAAAGGCTATATAGATCCAACACAAGGACCTACAAGTGGTATCAGAGCCTGTAGAGGGACTCTGAGAAAGAAGAATCACTAGAACCACAAACTACACTCTCCTACGATTCTTTACAAAATGTCTCAACCTGCTAATGATGAGTTCTCACAACATCTCAGTGATGATGAAGAATCAAACCATGAAGATGCATCAGACACTGGTGATGCACTTAAACAACAACAACAGGTGATTCCTCAAACAACTGCTATCTTAAATATCAAACAACTAATTCTGAAGAAGGAGGAGTATGATATATGGGCTATGGAGATGGAGCATTACCTTGAGTATATTGGCAATGAGGTTTGGAAGGTAATTTAGAATGGAAACTCCAAGAAAAGAATTTCAACTGGAAAGGATGGTATTGTTCGAATACTTTCACCAGTAACTGCTGAAGAAATTCAAGCTGTTGAAAAGGAAAGGAAGGCTAAGAATATCCTACTGATGGCCATTTCTAAGGAGCATATGAGAAGGTTTCATGTAATGGATGATGCAAAAGAGATCTGGGAATCCATCAGAACTAGGTTTGGTGGTAATGCAAATTTAAAGAAAATGTAGAAAGCTGTTTTCAAACAACAGTTTGAAGCATTTTGTAATATTTTGCTTGATACAAATAGGAAATCTGTTTTCGACTGCAAAAGACTAATTGAAGATTATGTTCGAGTTAGAGAGGCATAAAACATACCCCATGAAATATTAACAAACACCAAGAGAACTTTATGCTACAAATATATATCATGTGTATAACTTCGTATGTATAATTATAAATAACTACATAAGCCAGCAGTGGTTACAACCTAAAACTTCTTACATTAAAAAAATGTCCATGCGAAACTTCTATATATAGTTATTACATAAACATAAACGAATTTCAAACTTGTACCAAAACCTACACCATCTATACCAAGTCATTACCTACCGAGTCAAACCCTTTACACATATATCATAATCAAGGCTACACGTTCATGAACTTAACAACAGACTTCATTGCGACACTGGTTGAGTGTTTCTCCTCCATCAGAGTACACTTCTTCCTCGATGCTATAGTCATAATAATACTCACCCCCTCGTGCATCATCAAATCACCTTTTTCAATACTGAGTTCCCCCACGTTTCCCTTCTACAATTGTTCTTGAACCTATCCCTAATAGCACTACCCGACAGACCATTAGAAAATATGTTTTCAGGTAAAAAAAGAGGAATAAATTCTATATATAAAGCTCATTGACACATAAAATTTTATCTCACCATTTTATGTAGCCTTCTTCAAACATTTCAAGGAAACCAGCAACCTAACGATCAGCATTCTCAACCCAGAGGTTATGATTCATGCCTGCAGTTTTTGCCACTATATGAATCTGCAGTGCCAATAATAGAAAAATGATCAATGTTGACTACAAAAATGTAAGTTTATAAAAACCATTGCAGACCCGCATCTTATCTATTATTGTGATAGTCAAGAATTTGTCACAAGGTATTCCGATAGATGTGATGGAGCATCTATAGTATGTCATTAGAAACATTTGGCAAAACAAATTAACAAAAATCACAAAACATTTGAATTTGGTGTATGGTTTCTGTATACTTTCTACACGCACTAGTTCCAACTAGTGGTACCAAGTAGATTCAACTATAACAGCATAAATTCTACAGAACTCAACCCACGAGTCAAATAACAAACTGGATTTGATCTTACACATCACCATTAGTGAAAATCTAACATAAAATTTGTGCACAGGTTTCTCAAATATGCATATTATAATATATATATATATATATACCTTTTGTCCCCCTTCATTTAAAGGGCTGGCTAAATCGTTTGACGAATGGCAAACATCATTCAACTAAACACCTTCGAGTGCAAGCAAATAAACAAGAGTGCATACCTTCTCTTCCACCTTTTCTTGTTGCTTCTTCACTTTTTCATGTAGCTTCCTTAAACTCATGTTCACTCTCAATCTCTTTTCCTGGCACATCAAGACATAGTTAAAACGCAGATATCCACGTATAACATCTCAAGAGCACTAAGTAGAATACAAGGTGCACAACAGGAAAATAGCTTTAACCTATCCAATGGAGACTTTATAATAAGAGCATACCTTCACATAGCTGACACCAAGGTCCTTCCTTGAGTAGCCACGGTCCAAATTACGCATCACATAATTATTATAGTCCTTGACGATTCTCATGATTATATCAGATGTGGAGATACCTTCTGTCCGTTTTGTCTCCTTAAATCGTCCAATAGATTTGACCTAAGCAAGATTAATTGTAAAATTTTCAGGTTCACCACATCTTAACCATAACACTTTAGGGCATACAATCAATTTATACGTTGCCCTGGGTTCAACCAGAGAAGCTGGATAGCTAGAGCTCTCAAATGACCAGTCATATGCCCTTTAATCGTTCTTTAATTTTTATAAACTTTGATATGTACAATATCAGACCAAGCCATCAAGCAATGGGAGAGTAAACATTTTTCAGAAGAAAGACTAATATATTTGCAAAGTAAAATAAATATGCAAAACAAATACTCCCTTCCACTACTGTTACTCAAGACCCGTCCGCCTTTATCATCAAATGGTAATTACTTGGCTATGAAAGTTCATTTCTTGGTACTGTTTTTAGATGTTCGAAAATGAAATTTATTTTGGACAGATGTTACAGGGATTCATGACTTTTCTGCATTAATTAAAGTAATACTCCGTATCTAAACTTACAAATTCGTAGACATCATTTCCTGCCCCACTTGCATCAGCGTAACTGAAAGTTTAAGAAAGTAAAAGCAATTACCACATCACATATAGTGACCGTTAAAGTGCACCAAACTCAAAGACATAAAAATAAGAAACATTAAATTCCATTAAGTAATCAGCACTAAGTTGCCACAATGATCAATCACATCCCTCATTAATGTGACATGTCACTGGAGCCTCATTGACACAATATTGCTACACTATGCACTTTATCAAGGTGCAAACATACCAACTCCTAGTGATTTTGTATGGTATCATACAAGTATAACTATCAACCACACATGACTACGTATGATGAGCAGAACCTTCCAGGTATCTTAATCACTAACCCGTATTAGAAGTGTGACGATTTTTCTAATAAAGCACGAATATACTTGAACTAGCCAATAACTGTAAACAATAAATTAATAATGAAATGAGAATAAAAGAAGAGAAAATTCCAATTTTAGTCATAAAACTCCTAGTTGATCCACTTACTAGTCACAAAAAAAAACCATTTCAAATTTAGTCTTGTGCGACTCCATAAAAAAATTGGCAAGTGAAGTTGGTGAGGTTTTTTGCTAGACCGAAGTGACATTTTGTGTGAACAATTTGCTGTTTTTGCTAGATCAGTTTGTCTTATTTAAAAAGTCACCGTGGGTCCCACTTCAGCTTGATTGACTTTTTACATAAGACAATATGGTCTAGCAAAAACATCACCTTGGTTGCACAAAATGTCACTTCAGTCCAGCAAAAAAACCTCACCAATTTGTGGGACACTTGTCAACTTTTCAATGGATTTGCCCCGTCTAGCGGTCGCACAAGACTAAATTTGTAAACCATATTTTTTCGACTAGAAAGTGAATCAGGTTGGAGTTTTATGACTAAAATTGGAATTTGCTTATAAAAAAATCTTTACTAAAAATCAGTCATATTAGGAGATCAAAGAGATGATATATAAAATAAAAGTCAAATGTACTTTAATAGAATGATATTTCATTTACCGATCCACATTATTCATTGTTTTCTGTTACTAGCCATGCACATCAGAGTAATAGATACTTGGAAGGAACAGGCATAACATGCCAACGTTTTAAGCTTAGGAATCACATGTCCTATTATTCTTTGTAAGTCAATGCACAAAAACATAAGCTTGTATTTTAAGCATAATAAATCAAATCTAATCTATAAGTCTCCATAAAACTAAGTTAACCGTTTATGCACTATGCTAACTAGAAGTTGGATAATGTCAGAAGAAGATAACACAATCATCAACTGTCATTTTATAGTTGATTGATAGAAACCAGTCTCTTTTTGTGAAAAGTTTTTCATGTACCCCCCATTGAGCGAATGAACGGCCGGGGGTTTTTGGAACAAACTGGATATAGTTTTGGGTGACCTTACGGTAAAGAATCGTGAGCCACGTAGTCAATCTGATGCTTATCTATAAATTCCTGGTTCATAACCCAAGGAGCATCTGGGATAACTTCATCAACCCACCTGCATAAAAGTAATATACGTAACTTTGAAAATCTATTGTGAAATCTGATAAATTTACAGATCACAGAAGCGGTAGTTAAAACATTTATCTATCAAGATTTTGAAACATACTTGCAATGGCGGAGGGATTCATATCGCTCCTGATCAGTCATGACTGTTTTACCCTTAAGGCTGTGGGTGACTTCATCATTGCAGCATCCGACTAACAGATAAGTATTTGGAAACCTATTTCATAAATCACATAAACATTAGATTACATACAATTCAGTTCTGTTTTAATTTATCATGATTTGAAAACGACAGTTTCACATAGAAATAATTAACCACATAAATAAAAAAGAAGAAACATATAAAAAAAAGTTTATTCCGCAACGTGATGGCGCTGATAACTCGTAAAACAGCGGTTCTGAGTTAGCTACTTCTGAACTTGTGCATTTGTTTGTTCTCAGGACTTTTATTCAAATGGAGAGGCCATCAGCATTAAGTACAATCAAACAGGCATACTTGTATTTCTCTAGATGCCAATAATCTTCAATTATTTATAACTAGTCTTATGGGGAAGGACTATCATAGATTAAACACTAAGTACATATTATATAAGTTTGAGGAACCGCTCAGCATAGTTGAGTAACACGTAAATTCCAACTTCCATATGACTTCCTCAACTATTTTACAAACGCTTCAGTTGGAGGGCCAAGAGATTCGTAATACGTCAACAATCCATTGCAGACATAAATCCTCGTATTCTCATTCAACCTCTAGAATGTGTTGTATTAAATTATACAGTAACTAATAATCTAGCAAACATTTTAATCTGGTATTCGAACCTATAAATGTAACATATCGCATGGAATACAACAATCGAAATATAAAAACCTTAAAATATAGGGATCACACAATAATTAAGAAATGAAAAAAAGAGATACGATTTTTTGGCTTGTTCGAGAGAGCGGGCGTGGCCAAAGTGGAAGAGATCGTAAATCCCATCGGCGTAAACACGAACAGGCCGGTCTGTCGGTGGATCACGCATCCATATTCTCTGTTTTTGCTGGGGCTGTTGTTGTTCATCCTCCATGATTTAGGGTTAGGGTTTCTAAATCTAAAATTGGAGATAACAGAATAAATCAATAAACTGATACTCTTTTGTTATGAATGATGATGGATCTCTTCTTTCTTTCTTTCCTTCTACATCTGGCTATGCGCGTTGTCACTTTTTTATTATTATACTTTTTTATAAATATAAAAATAATAATAAATAGATATGTTAGTTTAACTAATTTTATGTCGATTTAAAAATGATGTCCACACAATGAGGGATATGATGTTATATATACTATTGTTGTTGTCATATGACCATTGACCAAGGTCTAGAAAGGGGCCAAAAGTTCAATATAGACCCACTTTTTGTCATAGATCTAATGAACCAATCCTAGCCACTCATTTTTTCATCAAAAATAAAAAAACTCACTTTTCATCTTTTTTTTTTAAATTAAATATCTCACACATTGTTAATCGTTACGCAAAACAAAACATACCATCGCGACGAGAATTAAATTATATTTCTATAGAGGGGCGACACTATGTACTTTCGATGTAGTGTGAGAGACGCGTTTCTTACCAATGATACAACACTTGCAAGTTACGAGATGAGGTAGATTCAACATTTATCAAAAACCAATCATAGCCAATTATTTTTTTGCTAAATTAAAAAACTCACTTTTCATTTTTTTTTAAAATAAAATATCTTGCAAACGGTAAATCGTTAAACGACAAAAAATACATCATCGCGACGAGAATTAAATCATCTTTCTATTGAGGGGCATTTTGATATACTTTTAACGAACTTTTTTTTTAATTTTTTTTCCGTAATCTGAAAAAAAAATCACATAATGATTTTGTATCAGAAATTCACATGTGATTTAATAAAATAACAATGTGATTTTTCCCAGGATTCACATGTGATTTTTCAGCCGTGATAATATGAAAAAAATTAAAAAAAAATTCGTCTAAAGTATATCAAAGTGCCCCTCTATAGAAAGATGATTTAATTCTCGACGTGATGGTATGTTTCGTTTTGCGTAACGATTAACAGTTTGTGAGATATTTAATTTTTTTTAAAAAGGTAGAAAGTGAGTTTTATTTAATTTGAAAAAAAAAATGAAGGGCTATGATTGGTTCATTGGATCTTTAATAAATCGTGTGCTTGAACTTTTCTCCACAAGTTACAAGGACTCGCAACATTAGCGAATTGAATACATTTTGTTTTACAGTGTGTCTTTGAGTTTTGAAAAAAATAAACAAAAGAAAAAAAGAGAGATAAAATTAGGCGGTAAAGAAAATGAGAAAAAGTATTATTTAATTTTGTATATAGTGTTTCGAAACTATAAATGGGTAAAAAATTCAGTTTCTTGAATCGAACAGGTGGAAAAACCAGAAACTCGAACCGGTCAAACTCGGTTTTGACCAAAACGGTTTTTGGCCAAACCGGCGGTTTGAGACCGGTTCGAGCTTTCATGGTTTCGACCGGTTCGGGGACCGGTTTTTCGAACCGGTTTCGGTTAATCGGTTCCAAACCAGTTCGATCGGGGAGATTTTTTCAAAATTCGAATTTTACTTTTCAAACATGGGGGACCCGTGGAGGAGCGTTTTCTGACTTTTTAAGTGTAGTGTTTGTCATTTTGTCATTTTATTTTAGTATAAATAGAGTGGTTGTGTTACACATTAAATCACAACTCACAAAATCATAAGCAAAAAACAATCTCTAAAGCAAACCGAATTTCTTTCACTAATGGCAACTCAATCCAGTTGTTGGTTCTTCAAGTGCACCGACGATTGCTCAAATTTTAGCAACTACCCGAAACCAAGATATTTGGCAACACTTCAACCTTTGCAAGATGACGGACAACTCGACCAAGGCTCAATGTAAGCATTGCTTTCATTTCTTGTCGGCGGGATCCAACTCGACGTTGAGGAATCATATCAACCATCCGCATTGTGAGGCACTTAAGACGGTTCCGGAAGCGGGCCAATCGTCTATGTCTCGAGATGAGAGTGTTTTTGTGTACAATCCGGATGCGGTTCGTGAACGATTTGCGGGGTTGGTGATTCAAGAAAGCTTACCATTCAACCACTTTGACAACACCCGAATGACGAGGGTGTTTCAAAACCATCTCCAATGGGAGAAATGTAATTCTATTATGTTATATTGGTTGTTGAATTCTGTTTCTAAGGACTTATTTCTAAGTCAAATCTTTTCTGATAATGCTTCTAAAGTCTGGGCTGAGTTAAAAGAAACCTATGATAAACTTGATGGGTCTATTATTCTTAATCTGTTGCAGAAAATTCATAATTTCAAACAAGGTGAATTAACTGTGTCTGAGTATTATCATAGGCTTAATTCTTTGTAGAGAGAATTTGATATCATGACTAAATTGCCTAAGTGTTCTTGTGTTGCTAGAGATGATGTGTTAAAACATAATAATTAATGAGACTTATGTAATTTTTAACGGGCCTTAATGATGTGTACCAGCTTATCAGAAGTAGTCTTTTATCTAGAGAGACTCTTCCTGATGTCAAAGATGCCTTTGCCATTATATCCAGAGAAGAGTCTTATAGAGGCATTGCCTCATCCTCTCGTTCTGTGCCTAAGCCTCAAGTCACTAGTTTTGTGTCCAGGATAAAAATTTCTAATAACAGCAATAATGGGAACAAAAGGTTTGATAACAGGAGGGTAAACCATTCTAAGAATAATGTTGTTAACACCAGTGGGAATAATAGTTGTAAGATCTAAAGAATCATATATCCGGGGGTCGAGGAGACTCAAACCATAAGATAACCATATTGTAGAGAGAGAATAGTGAGAGAAAGTAAAGTGTAAAATAGAATGAAATGTGTAAATGATACAAGAGTCTCACCCCTTCATGAAAGCCATGAAGGGGTATTTATAGTCCATACACATACAAAGTTTACTATAATGCATATTCTAGTCCCTACGTATGTGACTATGGTAAACTATGGTAATTCCGTAAATGTCGTCACATTAATGAATTCCTAACAATCTTCCCCCATGGGACGATATACGGAATTACTTCAATATTTTCCTAACAAATACATATTGATTAAGAACAAGAACTTCCACGAAGCTTTCAATGCTGATGATGTATTATGTGGCCTTTGACTTCAAGTCTGCACTCCAACATGAATCATCTTTGTAGTATCTTGTAAGAGAAATATTGTAATAGGCATGAAATAAGTAACCCATACACTTCTGGTTAAGGAGAAGCTTCTGAATTAGCTTCCCCCTAATTCATGCCGCATTCTTTTAGAAGCTTTCATAGCTTCCCCTCGAACCAGCATTCCTCTCTAGAGCAGTTTCAAAGCTTTCTTTCAAGCTTAGAATAATTAAGTGCACAACGGAATTTGTAGAATACCCATATCGAATATTACTACTTCTTTAATAATAAGCTTAGTGATTAACCGTTCGGGAAAACATTAATTGGATCAACAACGTATCTTCTCACGCTTGAATAATTCTTCTCATATCTCTTGTGACAACTCGCATTTTCAAGTCATTTTACGTCAATAAACTTAAAACTATTTACTTTGAAACCTTGCTTGTTACTTTTATATGAAACCGTTAAATTAAATCGCGTAAACTGAAAAACAACATTAATCATAAATCGGCATTAAACAAATATAAGTTTACGTCAAATATGTGTTATATAACTTTTACAAATATAATTTATAAGTCTACCCATTTTATTTTACTATACGTAAACAATATAAACTTGCATGGTTTTGCATGCATGCATATATAAAAACTAACCAACACTTCATCACCTTTTTACATACACACATAACTACACTCTATATTATCAAAAACTACATAAAATCCTCCTCCTAGCCTTAATAATTTCAGTTTATATAAGTGGTAGTGAAACAAAAAGTTTATTTACTTCTAAACATAAACTTACCCTTTTAATCCAACATCACATGTTAATAGTATCATACACTATTTGCATTAAACCCCCTCCCCCCGAGCCCCCTTTTGTCGTCCCCTATAAGCACACAAACACCTAAAATAAGTTTTCCCTAATATGTGTTTACACAAGCATGTGATACCTTGTTTACAATTCAACTTTCCCTAAATGTTCCTATATAAACTAACACCTAACTAGTTCTCATTTACCAGTAGCAGAATTTCACACTTGTCTTTTCTCTCTAAAACTTTCGGCCAAAGAAGCAAGAACAAGAAGAAGAATTATTTTGACAAGTTACAAGTATTTTTCAAGAAGTCTTAAAGGGTTTAGGTTAAAAAAATCAAACAATATTTGGGGTTAGATACAAGTATTCTCATCATCTCATCATACTAAGGTGCACAATTCATACATAATTTCATTTCATACATTTTGTTCATATCATCTCATTTATTAAAATTATATCACCACTAGTTTGTATTTTTAAAGTCTTTCTAAAGAAAACAAGTAAACCATGTATATGTAAACTTGTAAAGAACTTATTAAATGAATAATAAAAATTTAAACATACACATAAATTACTTATTTTTGTCACCTTATAAATTACTTGTTGAAATAATTACTTTGTTGTTAAAATGGTTAATTATAAACTTAAACTAGTAAAGTTGCGTATTTTATTCTTGTTTTTAAATTTATATTTATTCTTGATAAATTGGTGGAATGGACTAGGTTAGTATGGATTTGTTGTTGTGATGATAGATTGTGAAAATTGGTGGAAGAGACTAGGCTAGTTAAGAGTTGCAATATGTGGATAAATTAAAGTGGTAGAATAGAAAATATAATGTTGTTGTCCAGATTTGGTACCTAGGTTTTCGGACAATAAATCTGGCCATAGATAGTCGGGGCCTAAAAATATGATATTAGACTAAAATACGAACGCATGATATAAAGAACGCAAAAATCAAACTTAAAACGAGTGAGATGTGGCCGTTTAAAGTTCGTATAAAAACTTGTACATTTTCCGGCAAAACTGTTTTGTGCACTTTCTGTCCAGATTACAAAAACGTGTTTTTGGCATGTTTCGGGTCCGAGTCGGGGAGAATGTATAGGAGATATTTTGTAGAGCTCGATTTTACACAAAAATATAGTATTCGCTCGTTCCGTGAATCTTTATAACGAAGAAGTTATGACATTTATAAAACTAGACCATAATGTGTATTTTTATAAAATAGAGTGTTGTTTGAATTTTAAAAAGAGGTTTTCGGGTGTTTTCGAGTCCATTTGAGTTATAAAATCCTTAAGAAATATTATAGTATAAATTATATATTATTTATACGCGTCGTAAACTTTCAAAAATATTATTTAGTAAGCGAGATAGGATTTATTATATTGGTTACTTAAAAATAATATTAAAGTGTATGATGTCGGATAAAAATGGCGAATTAGACGTAAACGTTATTTTGACTTATAAAACTAAAACGCAAATTATTAGGTGGTGATATAACGTTATAAAAATATATTGCATCATTTCATTTCACTTGCATAATTCTAAACCGACCCATATTTAATTAGGTTGCGTTTCAAAATAGTTATGACGTTTTCCCTTGCTTGATATTTCCAAATTCAATACTCTCATTTAAGGTGAGTTTATAGCCCCGCTTTAACTTGTTTTACAATTATTTTACAAATATCGGGGTGAGATACATTGCTCGTTTTACTCTTGATCGCAATTACCTTTTTAAATGATTACGATTAGTCTAAGTAACGATAACTCATTATGCCCAAATTATCATGAACCGTTAATACTTGTGTAAGCGCGTGTGTCATAAATAGATCTATTGGGGTTGACACCCCCATCCAGGTTTGGTACAATTATGATCAACGGACGTATACCATATCGGATTCTGGGTGTTTCGTGTTAAACACCTGCTCCGGTACATTTTTTGCATTAAATTGCATACATGCTATGTTGTAGCTTCAGTGTCATGAGCTTAGTGCTATCGTAATTACATTTTGTGATAATTACCCACAGTCCAAAATCCTCATTCTTCCCAAACGATCTGATGTGTATTTCCCCCCCCCCCTCACACCATCTCTCTCACATACATCGAACCCAACCCATAATGGTCCGACCCACTTTTACTCTCTTTCCCTCCACTTTCGTTCTCACCTAACGCCAGCATCTCACTTTCCGGCAACGGTGGTGACTAAGCATACCTACTAGCCTAACATACGTGACTAAGCAGATTCCAAATTGCCATCTGTATTCCACTTCCTCCTCTCCACTTCCATACAAAAGTTAGGGTACGTGTGCATCACAAAACATATAACACCACATCATCACAACCATATGCAGATCTAATTTTTTTACATATGAGATCTCTCTCATCTCTCTGCCTCTCTCTGAGATCTGTCTCATCCCTTAAAGTTATGATGGGCGTGTAACGATGGTGATTACCGCTTAGTTGGTGTTGTCGGGTATTTGGTAATCGTTGCTTTTGGTGGTTGTTTTTGGGTGTAATAAGCTTTAGCTAAGCAAGGTACTCTTTATAAAAGTTGTGTTGTTTGGTGATTGTTACCTTTGCTGGCTCTTTTAACTTATGAGCTTATTTTATATTGAAAGTGGGAATTGATCATGGTAAGCTCATAAGCTGCTAAATGAGCAGATTGTAAAGTAAAGGGGTGTTTGTTTCCGCTTATGTAGAAGGCTTAGGGCTTATTAGATAAAATTAAGCTATAAAAAGTAAGCTTATCAAACATAAGTTCGAAATCAAGTAAGCCATAAGCAGGCTACATAAGCCGAAACAAGCACCCCCTATCTTAATTTATAATGTTGATGTTTGTTGGGTGGACATGAGATAATAACACAGCTTTTTTAGCTCCTAGAAATGACAATTGTGTCATTTTGTTTGCGCCCAGATTAATGCTGCGATTTGTCCCTAAAAATCCTACTTATGATATGAGCTTCATAGTGGTATCAATTGTTAGAGGCTGTGATGACTCTAAGTGGATTCGGTAAAGATGAGATTCTACACACCTTGGCGTGGCGACCTATTGCGGTTGCAGCCATGGCGAGTGTATCCTCTTTATTCATTTCTTTGGTTGTCTGAGCCAGATATAGAATTACATGGTGCTTATTATGTGCTTTGCTGGTATTTAGCGGCTGCTTAGTTCGTTTATTTAAACAACCAGCGAAGTCTGGCTGGGGTTTCTACCGGGTTGGATTGGGGCATCATTAGGCTTTGTACCGTATGAGGTCGGTACCGGGTTGACCCGCGCCTAAATAACAGCAGCCCACCTTATGTTATATTTATATAATATATAATAAGCAGTTATTGAGAAAAATGTGCTTTGGCTGGGTATGGACGTATGGTTGTGATGATGTGGTGGTATATGTTTTGTGATGCATATGAACCCCTAACGTGGTTAAAGATCTGTTGATATTGAGAGTCGTGTACATACTTTGCTTTGCAGTCAAAGGTACTAGGGTTTAATAAAATACAATAGATAGATAATTCTTCACCATGTTCTTCGATGGCACCGATCCTTTCGTTGCCGCTATCCATGCCGTGTGACGATTGTGATGGGTGTGTGACGATTGGCGGGGTAAGATTGCTAATGGCTTTGTCCCGTCTCGCAATCGCAGATCTGAGCCCAAATTTGTGTGGTTAAGGGTTACACGTTGTTTGGCATTTGAGAACGACTATATGATTATAGGGGGTCTACGCAATGTTACAACATTGCAGTGGATTTTCTTGCGTTGCAAAGAGTGAGCTTCATTTGACGGTTGTCTTCACTGAAAAGCGTGGTCTTTGCCTGGTCCCCAACTGTAATCTTGCAAGGCAGCCATAACTAAGTTGGGGATTTCAAGCTGCCATGGCGGTGATATTGGTCTGTCTGCTTGTCAGACTGACGATTGTTTATTTCTAAAGAGGAGAAAGCATAAACAAATAGTATACTATATTATACATTTACATACTCCCAGACGACGTCGCTTCTGTATTCTCTTTAGCGTATTTTTGGCCCAAGTCCGTGTTTTCTTTCTGGCGGGGCAGCCGTAACATTTGTGGTTGCAGACATGGTGGTATGTTATCGTACCCCTTCTAGATGATGCTAACTTAAAAAAAGAGAAGCCATAAAAAAACCGGATTTGTGAATACTCTGAAAATTGCTTAAGTTTTTTAAAGAGAAACTGAGTTTCTAAAGTGGAGTTTGTTGGGATAGACTCCACTTATGCAAAAGATACATGGCCTCTCTCTTTTTGAAGGCGATGGTGATAACTGTTTGTTTACTGTACTTGGTTTACCGACGCCCGCATCTTGGCAAGGCGACCACACCCAGATTGTGGTCGCAACCATGGAAGGTGTTTGTACACGTCAACAGTACAAATAGTCGCCAGACTTACCTATGAGCTTTTATTCTATCCTTGTTTCAAATGCATGTGCATTACGTGAGCCTTATCTTGTATCATTTTCATAAACGACTGTGGTAACAAAAGAATCCAGGATAAATGAATCTCATCACGCTTTCAACTTAGAGGGATAATAAATGACAGGGTATCATTTTATTCCAATCATCATATTTACCCGGAATGTAATTTTAATAAATTTAACTATAATTATCTCATTTTGTTTCTCTCTATTTTCGTTGTCTTTAGGCTAGCAAACCACATGCAACGAATTAACAGCGTTGTAACATAAGAGTGAGTATATATTGTAGATACTTCAATCGCGATAAAGTACTTAGTACACCGCCTGTGTACACATAGCCGGCGGAATTGATTATTTCAAATGCATAAAGCACAAACGCGGATAGTCCAAGTTACGAAAAAACGCATCTTAACTATTGCATCCAAAGAGACCAAACGCATTTTTTCCCCTTTGTGCAGTTAGTTTAATTATTTCCTTTACTGGTGCTATTTACCTGAATAGACCTTCTTGCCAACCCTCAAAGTCACTAGATCAGGTCCACAATCATTGGTTTAGGGGGTGTTTGGCTTTATGTTTTAATATTGACTATATTGCCGTGAAACTTGCTGATTTTGCATTTATACTCGACTGTTATTACAATAAAAGTATAACTAAAAGTATGATGCTCATTCTAGGCAGCGCTTAGGCAAATTTATTTTTAGTGTTAAAATTGAAGAAGCGATGTTCACATACCTAACTTAAGTAAAACTTGATGCATTGCTGCATGAGATATGTCTTGATGAGCTAAGGCTGTTTGAAGTCATTATAGTCGAAATCTTTTAGGAGTTGGGAAATTTTGACTCATTAGCTCTAAAAACAAATTACTACGACATCAGGTCGAAATAAACAAATACTTAGTTTTATAAAACACGTCGAAAGAGCCCTTTAACACTTTAGCTAAGATTAAAAGAAATGGTAATATAATGACTTAGAATAGTGCAAGGTTATGTAATATGAGAAGTTTCGTAGTGCTCTGGTTGTTACAATATACCGAATGTATGGTATATGAATGATGTATTCATAGACTCTTTCCGACTGTGTTCAGTACATGTATGCTTTTGGGTTCCAGCAAAAAAAGTGTTGTAGATAATGGTGTTACTATTTAGTTAAAAATTAATCTGTAACAATTTTTAAGCTTAGTGTATGTTCAGTTGTACCCTGATGTAGGGTGAGCGAAAATTGGAACATCCTATTCCCACATCTTCAGTCGAATGATAAGACACCTATCTCCCCATAGCATCCTTGAAATCTTGAAATCCATTATTTGATTCCACATTCATTTCATCCATAACTTTTGTAAGACTTATATGGAATTCACTCATATATCAATCTTTTTTCATGTGTTTTTTTAACTAAAACCTTTTTAATTAAGGCTTTCCTTCTTATTAATTCTAAATTGCAGGTAGCCTCTGTTGATAATGGGACCCCCCCTGTATGCCTTACGCAAACTCACTGAATGTTCGCTAATCATTCTCTATTCCAAACAGTTTATGCAAAGGCATGTACCTTAAATTTCCCTGTACAAGTATAGCAATTTCTGACCAGTTCGCAAATACGTTACATTGAACGCTTATTTGTTTTTTAATAAACAGCTTCCAAGAACGAGAGGTTATGACTTGGTACATCATAATGGAAATATGCATGAAATGCTTGATGAGAAATATAGAGGGAACAAATAACCATTAAGTTTTTTTATTTGAACGTATCTGAATACCCAGAAGGCCTTTGTGATGCTTGTTGCAGGTATCTTGCTTTCCATAATTACGATTGTATACCCGAAATTACATTTGTTATAATTGCCCTTTTTATGAAAAAGAAACGTAAAGTATGTGTTATTTCTAATATTGTCCGTATGTTGTATAGAAGGAAACAACTACATGGGAATGTAACTATATACTATGTGATGGCAGTAACACAACAACTTTATTCGTTTACTGCATGGAAACAAACCATAGGTACTTTGCGTAAATTAAAACAAATGCTAAATGTATATGAGGCTTTAAATATTTTGAATGGAATCACTGAAACCAATATCAAATTGTCATAAAAAATATTATATTTTCTTTAATAAGATTGTTTGATAATGAAATTAAAAACATTTTTATTTCGATACATAATTCTCAATAATAATTCTCTAACACATATTAAGTGAAAACATGAATTCCCACTGACTCCTCACATAAGATACTCTGTTTTGGATTTCTCTAAATTTTGGTTGCCTATCGACTTATATGCCAGTGAAAAATCAATTCTTAGTCAGAGTTTTCTCTATTACGTTTCTCGGGCAAAAATCTAATTTTTTATGTTTATGGATAACAGTTTTGTGAAACACAGCATTAATGATCCAAAATCATGAAATTTACATGTATCAAGACACACACCACAGAATACCATGAGAGCTCATATCGATATTTTTCCAAGGCTCGTCGGTGCCCGTCAACAAATCTTTTTTCCAAATGTCATTGGATCGCCTGACGATTCTAAATGAAAAAGAAGACCATACAGCACAAAACTTTGCCAAAAGATCTGTCTGTTCTGAAATTGTCGCCGCTTGATGCTGCAACTTACGGTCAGAGTTTGCATACCGGGAACAATAGTTGAGCACCATCAAGCAGACTTTCGATTAGTGTCATTCGGACTTGCTTCCAAGAACGGTTCCCAAAACCCCTAGCCACCCCTGCTGAATTATCGTATAAAACTCACTACTATGTGTTCCCTTAAGACATTTGTCATTGAAATTTTGAAGTGTAACATTGATATGGAAATTATCAGATTGGCAAAGTCTGTTTTTTTTTAATTTTGTAAAATCGATAAAATAAAAAAAAGGTTGCAAACTTTCAAAAATAAGATAATGATGCCGTCTGCTAGTGTTTCTATGCTAACTAAATATGATTTCTAAAAATTTTGAATGTAAAATAATTGAGTAAATCATAAAAAGTATGTTGTACTACTCCGAATACCATATTATTCTGCGCTATTAGTGGAATCCGAGGTCACGCATTAAGGCACTTTTCACAATATATAATAACGGCTGTCTCAACAACGTCATGTTCTCGATAGCGACAATTCCACTCCCACAATTCGATCAACTGGTGCGAATCAAATGTTCACACAAAGCAAATGTACTATATCTGCATTTTGAGGTACCCCTAAAGCGGACTCCCATGTTAAAATCCTGTACCACTAAAGAGCCGCGTGGCTTCTACGACATACACAAATTTTGGAACATGCTTAATGTTAAATCTTGACACCCATTACAAATGCTTTTGTACCTGCACTTACTTACTGCTGATTCTACATATTCATTCTACTTCTGTCAAGCAAAACACAAGCGAGATTCCTCTTGACTCAACGACGTTTAGCCCCGTGCTCCGCGGCGAAGCGCGGGCTAAAAACCTTGTTATCATGAACCGTTAATACTTGTGTAAGCGCGTGTGTCATAAATAGATCTATTGGGGTTGACTCCCCCATCCAGGTTTGGTACAATTATGATCAACGGACGTATACCATATTGGATTTTGGGTGTTTCGGGTTAAACACCTGCTCGGGTACAATTTTTGCATTAAATTGCATACATGCTATGTTGTAGCTTCAGTGTCATGAGCTTAGTGCTATCGTAATTACATTTTGTGATGTTGTATATTTTGCAATTATTGATATGTGTAAAAACACATATTCGTTTTATATCAAAATAGACCCTAAAAAGACAAAATTGTGCTTAAAATGCTTGTATATTGCTTGTTTTGTCTTTGTGATTGTGTAGGTACGGATAAAGCAAAAATCACAAGAAAACGATCAAAATTGGACAAACACGGACACGGGAAAGGAAGAGTGTACAAAGAGCCGGAAGTTTTCTACAAAATGGTCAAAAAGTCAACTCCTGGTCAAACTTCAGGCAACCATTGGTCAACTAAAGTCAACCCATAAAAAGACAAAACCCAAAAGTTACCAATTCAGTCCCTCAAAAATAAACCAAAATTACAAAACAAAGCCCTAACACCGTTATCTTTTTATAAAAGATAACGGTTGTTATCTTTTTTATTTAATCCAAAGTCCACAACCTGCCTTCCCTTTAAATAACCCAAGTCCAATCCAACAACCAGGCCCAACCTTTAAGGAATAAGCCCAAAGTCAACGAGAATAAGGCCCGGGTCAAATAAATCCAACTGCACCCCCTTTGCAGTTAATAACAGGGCCGAAGATAATTTTTACTATTCAACCATCTTCTTCAACATTACCAAAGTTGAAATCAGGGGCAAAATGGTAATTAGCTATTTGAATGGATAATTCAAGGACATAGGACACATTGCAGATAAAACGTCACCAAGCTTTTCAATTGGTTTAATTTTGGCCAAAGGATGACATGGTGCAAGTAAGAAGCACAGCAAGAGATTGATGTTTTTTATGCTATTTCAACTACAAAAGTTCACACAAGCTTCACATCACTGATTTGCCACCGCTAGCAATCCGTGTGACAAGAATCTAATCCAACGGTGACTAAGGAGTATCCAATGATTGAGATAAACGGATGGATGAGATCAAGAGGAGCGTACAACAGACTCAGGCCCCTAGAAGCTTCCCCTGGCTACTATAAAAAGACTCATTCACTCACTCAACCCATCACCACCTGAGTCTTTTTAGCTTTTAGATTTTTAGATAATTGTAACTTGTAGCTCTGATTAAGTTTTTAGTTTATAAAAGTCTCTTTCAATCAAGGTAGTTCAGCTTTAATATTTTGTAATGATTTTTTCTATAATGGAATCTAGTTTTCCTTGTAATACAATGGTCAGAAGCTCTCAATAAAGGCTCAAGTGTTTTGGGTACCTGTGTGATAAGCTCACTATAAGCTCTTATTAGCTCTCGTAGTCGCTAAGCTAAATTTGAGCTTAAATAACCTTAAAAACATACTTAATCTATAAAAATCAGTTTTAAAAACCTTGGATTATTGGACTTTTTGATAAAAAAAAAAGCCCCTTTTTGGAAGAGAAGCTAACAATGGAAGAGCTTCCAAGGACTTTTATTGGCTTATTTTAAATAAGCCAGAGCTGTTGATAAGCTCTTTGAGCAAATTTAACCTTTGTTTAGCTAAGGTTGATTGTAAGTGGTTCATTTACTTTACTGCATAATTTTCCTAGTCCTAAACTTTGCTTATCAGCTTATAATAAGCTATTAGCTTGCTTATTTGTGTTGATGCATCTTATGTGCTTATTAGTTTCATTGGATAATATGTTATTAGTCTATGTAAGCTTAAGATTTTAGTTTTTCCTCATTGTGTCTTATAAACTCATAAAAACCAAAAAAATATAAGCTTAGCGTGGAGATCTTTGATTCTAGCTAATGATTATTGATTTATTATATCAAGCCTTGTTATTGCTAATTTTGATATCTGGTACTTAGCTTTTCTAGCTAGATTTAAAAATCTCAAGTTTAAAGGATTGTGCCTTATTAAAGGAGTGGTTTGGATTAATAAGTTTTTAGACCACTTAAAGTCAAATGCAATTGACTCGATTGTTTGAAATCACTTTCTTAATCATTTTAAAAGAGTCTTAAGTATTTTCATAAGTTATTTCAAAATCTACAAGTTAAGTTATATTTGAATACTTGCACCAGGTAGTTTGTTTTCAAAAATCTAAATAGAATTTTGGATCCAAGCTTTTGTATCTTGGAATTTTGCTTGATTAGTGTTCAACAAAACCTGATTGAGTGTGGTTTAATGCAGATTGACCACTAAGAATGATGGTGATTAAAATGAAGTAAAGAAATAAGACAAGATGAATGTATAAAAGGTGGAGGAAGAAGGCAAGAAGGAGGGGAGGAGAGGTTTTCAACCTGCATATTGGTTTTAACCATTTTGGCCAAGTGCATCAGCAGGACCTGAAAAGTTCCTACTGCAGTCCCTTCTTTTCCCTTTAGGTTAGCTTTAATTGTTTTAGCTGTCTAACAATTAATTAAGGACTTTTAGATTACACTATAGGATTTAAAATAGAGTTAAAACTAGCGTTCAAATTTCTAGCTTGTTTACTAGGGTAACATTGCTTTTAAAGTTCTTCAAAAATTCCTAAATACTAAAAACAGTATAGTTAAACTTAGCTTTTAGTTTAATGAGTTCTAGCTAACATATTAGTTTTTTATCGTATTTAGAATTTTAGTTATAAGTTAGGTTTATAACTTTTCCACCACAGCTCAGTTCTGTTTTTGCTCTTATTGGCATTTTAGCTTAAGTTTGTTTATAGCTTTAGTCTTAGTATTCTGAGTTGCTTCTTAGATCATAGAGGTAGTTAGGCTTAAGTGTTTTTTAGTCTATTAAAATATCAAAAACAGCTTTTACATATCCTACCTAAGCTTTCTAGAATAGCTTTTTGTTTTGGAAAATGAGCGTAACATGCGCGTTGTGTGCAATCAATTATGTGAAAATAACTTTAAACTCTCAAACCCATCTTTCTGAAACAGCTTCTGTCATAAGCTTTTGAGCGCTTTAATGTTGAGTTCAGTTTAGAGTCTTGTTATTAAAGTTGCTAAAAAAATGTAATCTACAACTTTGTTCTTTGATTTTTCAAAAAAAAATATATAAAAAAAAAATATAAAAAAACGTTTTCCCTGGGAATTGACCCAAGAATCTCACCCACACCACACACACGTCTTACTAGTTTGCTACATACTGATCCGTCATTCATAACTTTCCATTTAATTAATACCCACGTTTTAGCCTTACGCTTGAATAATAAAGCCGTAGCTTTTCACTTCTTCCCCATGTTTCTCTTATAGATACGCTGGGGGCTTATTCTTATTTTTCCTTTGTTCTTAGTTGCATTAGACTTTGTTCCTGAATTTTTTTGTATTTTTCCCTTTATTATATTAATTTCTAGAATTTTTCTTAGGTTTTAACTTTCGAAAATTAATAAAAAAATAGAAAAAGTTCTTAGAAAAATACAAAAAAATAGTTTTTAGTTTTAGAAAAATTAGTTTTAGTTTTACATGTATTAAAATCATTTTTACCACTTTTAGATTTTATTATTCATATTTTAAAGCTTTAATTTTAATTCGAAAAATAGAATTTAATATAAAAACCAGTTTAAATAAATAGTTTATTTGATTTTTAAATTTTTCTTAGATTTTTCTAAAATTAAAAGATCATTTTTTAGTAATTCTTAGGTTTTATTGACTATTTTCCTTAAGATTTAAATAGATTAAATTAGTTTTAAATTCATAATAAATTCAAAAATAATCAAAAAAAATTTCCTTTTTAAATTTTCTTTTATCTTAACTTAGGTTTAGAAATTTTATTTGCATTTTTAGGAATTAAATTTAGTTTAAGTTGCTATTGTCCGTTTTACTTTTCTCTCGTTAATTGTTTTGTGCATCATTAATTGCTTTTGTTTGTTTATTTTAATTATTGTTTTTAATTAGTAGTTATAGATAATCAAATCAATCTTTGCGTTTATTCAAATCATTGTCTAAACTAGAACGTGGTTTCAATTTCACGAATCATTGGGGAAGCGACCCGGGGATTCATACTTCCCGGTTATAATACGTATTATATTATAAATATATATCTTTTAGAGTGAATTTTCCTCAAGGGAGACTTTGGGAATCTTCTTAATTGCTCTATAGTGATATTATTATATTGGTATTTTGATATGTATGAAAACTACTAGATCAGTTATCGTACTCTTGAAACCTTGCGACTTAACCTTTAATATTTAATTAAACCTATGAACTCACCAACTTTATGTTGACATTTTTTAAACATGTATTTATCAGGTATGACTTGTATGGACATATATGAAGTGCATTAGAGTTCGCATACATCAAGACTATTTTCATGGATTTTCTCTCGAAATAAACCATCCATGTTATATTAAAAATTATGATTTCCTCGTGATGCAAACTCATAGGACCACTTGTTAAAACTTATTTATTTTTAAATATATCAACGAGGATATCTTTTAAATGACTCTTATAGAGGTCGTTCTTTTGTATCTTGTGCTTGTGTATTATAAAGTAACGCCTCCGGTTACCATTCTGCTGCCACATATTTTGGGAGTGTTACATCTCTTCCCCCTGGAAGCTCAAATAATGCATACTAAAAATAACAAGACATCTCTTCCCCCATGTGGTTGAAATAATGCACCTAAAAGCCATAAGTTAAATCATTAATTTTCTCTGCGGTTATGACATTTGTCTTCCTGGCGTGGCCTAAAATGAAGAAAAGGCACGGGCTCACTGGTGTGTATACTTCTTCCCCCTTGATGGTTTCGATACCTCGGAATCAGCATATACTTGAAATCTTATATGAAGAATAAATTAGCTCAAATCTATCTAGTGAACTTCAACTGCTAATCAGATCTCTACTCTTAAACTCTCTCTGACTATCTCTTTACCAACCCTTTTGTAGGCTATTTGAAGTGACCACTGATGGAGTAAACCCGATATACCAAACTTGAAAATGAAATAGAATTCCCCGTTCTTGTGACTTAAGCTTGCACTAATGTTGGAAGAACGGTATAGAGAATTTGTTGACAGTCAAATCTCTAAGTACCCAATACCAATCAGACAAAGTATGAGACTTTTATCACCTCTTGTGATTATCCACATTGTCTTCTGCATGTGACACTGAGTACTACAATATAACTCCTTTAAGTGATAGTTATCCAGGTCTTCAACCAACCACTCCGACCATTTAGTATAAACTAGATAATCAAGTCTTCATCCTAAATATCAAGCCGAGCAAGTTATCATTAAAAGTCATGCATCCAACCAACCCCGACTTCAAGATAAAATAAGCACGTCTTTGTGAAAGTCAAATTCAATCTCAAAAAGTGATAGCCAATCAACTCCTAGTCACTTTGAAAAATTAATACCAAATCTAGCCATTAGAATTTTAAGTTCCATGATTCTTTATAAAAATCGATCCCGATCTCGTCACTTAAAAATTGTCACTTTGTCATTATAAACACCAATTATAATCATTAACCAACTACTAACACCAAATATTTAGCACATAAGATCAAAGATTCAGATTATAAGAATTAAGTCTAAATTTTTTGGATCTTGTACTTAAATATCAATCCAATATTGTGGCCCATGCTGAAAATAATATTGCCAGCCCATCCACTTCCTAAATCCCGTCCATAAATACACCATAATACTCTGCCCAATCAAATTATCAGTCCACAACTAGTCGGTTGAGAGAGTAAGGCCCAAATGTGTAATAAGCATAACCCGGTTCACAATAGTCCACAACTTGGGATACTGGATATATAACAAGCACTTATCCCTAATTTCTAGTAACCCTAAACACAAATCACATATTAAAACGCCTCTTTTTATCTCCTCAAGAGAAATCTGCTACCCTCAAAAGTTACCACATACTCCAACCTTATTCCTCCATTTGAAAAATGTAGCAACCATCCCATTTCATACTAAATATACATAGCTACATAACAAATAATCTTCTCATTTGTCATGTACTAATATTAAACCATACAAACAACCTTACCCTTTTCTATTCTTGTAACCAAGTCACACAAGGTATTATAGCCTATTGCTTTCGATTCCTAAACAATCTTTGAAGAAGTTGTTAGTCAATGACGAACCACACGACTCCATCTTCTCTTGTTATAACATAAATTGAGACCACCCCTTTTTTCATATCAACGCATACTGAGGAACGACACGTCTTCACGATCTCTTAACAGGTCTCATGTAGGGTTTGAATTTCATTTTGTGTGTCTTCTTGAAACGAAACAAAGATGGTGTGTAACATAATTGTTATAACATAATCTTTAATTTCGAAAATTAAAAGAAAAGTTCAATCTTTTCACAGATCTATGATGGGTTCAATAAAACTTGTAAATCTTTTGAGATTTGTGAACAAGTTTAAAAATATGAGATCTTGTAATTGTTGGATATGGGATTTAGGTTAGACATAGATGTTGTTGTTGTGAATGGTGATGGGATTTGTAAGTTGGAGTCGTCTGAATAGAGTGGAGATGATGGGATTTAGGGTAGATGTAGTTGTATTTGGTTTGTTGTTGTTGAATTAGCGCTTGATTTATAGAATTTGTTCTCTCATCTTCTTGTCTTTCTCTGACTCGTGTCAACTCAATAAATACCACCGTGTGACATCGACTATGACTCAGCGAGTGGTCAAACCGCTAAGTCAAACTGTTGGGTCAAACCGTTAGGTCAAACCGCAGGGTCAAACCGCGTGAGTAAAACCTGTGTCAAATCGCCTTAGCTTAAATCAAACTGCCTGGTGTTTCAAGGTCAAATAGCATGAGTTTCAATACTTAAATCGCGTGACCTTATTCACGCAGAATCACACTAAAGGCCTTTCTCAAACCGCGTGCTTACCTGCTCAAACTGCCTAATATGTACTCAATCCGCGTGATTTGAGTATAGCATAAATCGCCTGATGTACTATCTTGTTGTACCTTTGTCCTTTCTTTTGTCTCTTTTTGAAAAAAAACTCAAATCGCATATTTGTTTATGTTTTCAAACCACGACATAAGCACCACAAAAAAATGCATACGACGTTTTTGGACCATTGGATACTAAAAAATGTATGAACATATGACGTTTTTAGACCATTGGACACTAAAAAATGCATACGGGATAGATTTAACAAATCATAAGCACCACAAAAACACAAATCTACAAACTGTGACAGATCTGAAAATAGTGACAGATTTTAGAGATGGGACCACGATAAAAACAAACTGACCAAACCGACCCAAGATTGAACTAAGGCTCGTGATACCACTTGTAAGATCTAAAGAGTCATGTATGTGGAATCATAGAGGGGGGGGGGGGGGGGTGAATACGTTTCCTTTATAAACTTAAAACTTTTGTATCAAACAACCAATCAAGTTAATACTACAATAACTATACTAAAGAATATGAAACAAACAATATCATCACAACACAATATATAACACAAACATAGATGCAATGCAAATATAAATATAAAGCGATAAAGGCAAATATAAATGTAAAGCGATAAGTAAAAGAAAGGCGCAAACTGGTCAAACAAATGATTTAAAAGTTCGCTACGAAGCGCCTCTTCGCCCGCTCCACTCCCTGAGTACCCAACTCGAGAGTTACTCACTAGTATCAACAAGCCTCCCTTTAAGGAGATAAAACCATATAACGTACTTACTCTTTATATCCGATACTAAGCTAAATAACCGAGTCTAACTCAAGGTAGAACCAACCTAATGTTCCTTACCACTTTATCCAGTTACTAAGCTAAATACCCAGAGTCCTTCTTCGGTGTAACAACCAGTTATCTTTTATTGGCCTAACATAACAAAAACCTTGTGTGTTTATGGCCCTAAACTCATCAACCATCTAACCTCTATTTGTTGTATAATGATTGATACACAAAGTGTATAATGATGATAGTCATGATATAATCGTCAATTGTGATGTTAAAAGCCTAATCTAAAAACATCAAGACACTAAGCATGTGTTTTTGATGAAAGATGATAAGTAATCGTTGGCTTGTTGTGATGGATCTTCAATAATTGTTTTTTGTAGGGTGGGTGGATGATGATGACAAGATCTCTAAACTTGATTGAATGAAGGATCATGTAGAATCATGCTTGCAACAAATGGAAGTTAGAAGCATTATGATCATGGGTGATTGAGGTTTTGATGACATGATTAATTGTGTTTTTACATTATAAAAAGTTGTTTATAATGATCCTAAATGTGTGTAATAATGTGAAAGAAAGGTTGTGAAAAGCTTGGGTGAAAAACTAAGCAAATGGGTGATATTTATAAAAAACCCAAAACCTGGCCGTCAAGGTGCCACCGATTCAGGGATGGTGGATCCGTCTGCCTTTTAGGTGGATCCGTGGGTCCGCACGTCCCAATTCAAAATTGTTAGAAATCTTATGCTTAGATTTACTGTACTTTATAAAAAATCCTGATTTGATTTTGTTCTAAGATGGAAAATAAATCTTAAAATTAAAGAAAGAATTTATAAGATAATGAAAAATACTTATAAGATTTGTTTCCAAAAGTGGTTAATCCTAATTTGTCTTATTCACTAATGTGATTAATCATTATTAAGTAAAGGATTACTTAAAAGCATTTGTTTAGTGGTGATGTAAGTAAACTTAAAAAGGTTTATTAAAAATGACTTAATGATAAAATAGGTTTTAATCATTAGGCTAGTTTGTAAAAACGTGTTAATCATTTTTAATGGTTTGTTAAATGGGTTGATCATAATACAACTTAACAAACATATTCGTACCTTTTGTTGAAGCATGAGTAGACTCGAGACGTCGAGAGGTGTTGATGAATGTATGCGTTGGTGAGTTGTGGTCACGCGTAACTTGTACATTTTACGTTATGTATTACAAGTTACTTGTTTGTCATTATAAAACCAAAGGACTTGTTTAGTGTAAATATCGTAATATTTGCACTAACAATCTTCCCCTTTTTGATGATGACAAATATGTAAACTTGTAACATAGTAAAATTTAAAAGTTACTCGTTTACACTTCCTTCTCCCCCTTTTTGTCAAAACAAAAAGGTGTTGTAGAGGCGGTCCTTGTAAGTCTTGTTTTGACGAATGTTGAGTCACTTGGTTACGAATGCAAAGTAAAAAATAACGACTAAATTGCAAGTGCTCCCCCTTGATGTATGCTCCAATCTGTTGATCCTTCTCTGTTAACACTCTATCATCCCTAGAAGGGCGTGTTCTTGAAGTTAAACTTTGTTTCTCCCTAGAAAGGCGAGCTTGCATCATCCCTAGTGAAGTTATACTTCAATCTTCATCTTCTAAGCAACATTGAGCTATCTACATTGATGCGCCCGAGCTCCCCTTATCTCCTTGCACTCCTATGATTATTGACCTTGGTTGCTAATGAATCCATGGATCAAATTTCATACAAAGACTTAACCTACATCAAGGGTTAGTTTTGTGCAACATAATATATATATCATGAAGCAATAGGATAAAAATATGATAAATGCGTGTATGATTCTTCTTGACGAATGCTCCCCCTTATTCGAGGCATCAAGGTATTATCAAAAACCTACAAAAAAATGTTAGTGCGAAACTAGGTACTCCGTTGAATGAGTATGTGCAACTAAATGTATACAAGATGCACTCTCTAAGTGCTTATCGAAAGCTCCCCCTTTTTTAGGACACCAAGGAATTGAGTTAGGGAAGTGTACTACAAAACAAAGTTAGTAGACAAGCGCACATATACATAATAACGATGATAGTTATGTATGTAACAAAGAAAAATAGATATATGAGAATAGTATTTTGATCCTAAGGTTTAAGATAATGTTTAGGAGCAAGTAGCATAACTAATAGATAAAGTGCTAAAAGTTAAAAGTCAAGAAATTCCTAATTTTGGCATCTACTAGGGACGGATCTACCAAAACCACTGACGGATCCACCATTATTGGATCCGTTGGTCGCAGAAACCCTCAAAAATAGGCAGAACCTAGTTTTGTAGTCATAATCCAAAGCACTTAGCATGTAAACACTTAAATCATGAACAATATCAAGTAAGGGTCCAAAAAGGATAACATACCAAGTCATAAAGATGTTAAGCATCATGATAGCAAGGGTCAAAAATAATAATCACACATAGTAAGCTAGCAATAAGATCAATTATGATATCAAACGTACATATAGTAATAGAAATCATAAAAGAGACCGTGATAGCAAAAATACATATGGTAATATACTATCGGGGAACATGATATGCATGTCTTAGGTATGAGTAATCTAAAGTAAGAGACTTTAAACAAATATTGGCAACTAGACACATGTAATTCTAATTAAAAAATAACAACCTAAATAAAAAGAACCAAGACACATGCTCGATGACTAAGACTCAATTGATACCAAATTTATCCAACCAATCACACAACTTTAATAAACAAGAACATAATTCGTTTATAATTTGACACACCGTTGTTATGAGAACGACTTCATCCAAGATTTCATTCGGATAAGGAGTACTATCGTTTTTAGAACGACATGTTCCTTAAGAAATGATTATCTACCAAAGATAATGATTTGACTTCGGATAGACTTTCGTCAAGGGTTGTATTGAGAGATTCCTAAATCCTCAAAGTTTTTTTGTTAAGCACTATGTGTGCTTTTCATGTGTGGGGCGTTCTAGGAAAAATATTTTTGTAAGACTTTGGGTTGAACTAAATGTTGACGATAAGGATGATTTGTTATGAAGACATACTCCAAGTATGTTCTTAGAAGAAAGAAAAATAATAATTATAAAATAATCATTATGACATATCAAAGTAAAATGATGTCAATAATATTTTAACACGTCGTGTCAAAAATATATATTTGAAAGTAGTTATATTATGACAAGAATAAATAGTGAAAATAATATGCGCCTATAAGTAAATAAAAGCAATTCCATATAATGGAAAGTGTTGAAGGATGAGCAAGAACAAAGAGGGAAGGTGTTGAGATAAGGTTGATAAGGACGGTTTAGAATAATATATCATTTGCACTAACGATGAGATGAGTGATTGGGTTGCATATGTTTTGTTGTCAATGTTGACGAACAAAGGTGGATATATGAGACGGGGTGGTAGTTCTTTCATAGTGAAAGAAAAATGAAAGACACAACAATGTGATGACTCAATAACACTTGAAGTTTGAATATCTTCTTTATGTTCTTCACTTGCTAGTAAGTGAAAACAAACTAAACAACTCAATTATGAAAAAAATATGAAAGGATCACTTGTAATGGTTATTGGATAAGTGTGGAGTGTTCTTAAGGAGATAATTTCTTTGGTATAAGAGTTTGAAAGTGAGGACCAATATTTGGTGGTGAAGGTGATCAAGTTAGTGAAATGTTCTTGATGTCAAGATTGTGTAAGGATGCATTTTGAGTATGATGTTTATGAGGATTAAAGGTTGTTGAACTAACTATTACTATCAAGAGTAAAGTATAGTTGTTAGGTTTGAGTGTAAGGTTGAAGTGTTTCTTGCGAGGTTTGGGTATGTAAAACTAATCACCACTATCAAAAGTGAAGTCTAGTTATAGGGTTTGTGTATGATCGACATACGGGTCAAAGGTTCTTTCACAACCAAGAGTGAAGTATACTTGCAAGGTTTTGGGTTGAAGTATTGATGGTTCACAAACTATCTATTACTATAAAGAGTAGATTGTATTTGTAAGGTTTTTGCTAAGGGTTGAAGGCTCTAGTAACGAGGCTAATATTCAAAGATTGATGTGCTCTTATCAAGAAGAGGTATTAATGCTAGATATCGATGTTAGGGTAGGAGACTAGAACCAATTTGGTTTATGTGAACGGGGTGTACTTGTGTTGTTGAAAAAGAAACGAGTTAGGTGTTCTTGTTTGAGGAGGTATTAGTCCTAATAGTGAAGTTAGGAAAAGAGGCAGGTTACGATCTTGGTTACTAATTTGGTTTGTGTGAACGAGGTGTGCATGTGTTATTGAAAAAGAAATGAGTTCGTAGGGTAAAGATTCGTTTGAATCGGTTTCTAGGGAATAAGAATCACATTTGTGAGTTTTTAAGAATATTTGGTGAAAGACTATGTAAACGAGTGTGTTTTCTGGTATATGCTTATTTACACATACCTTTTTCCTAATTAAACAAGCTAAAAAGACCAGAAATGACCAAAAACAGATAAAAATGCATTGTATTTGTATATTTTGTGATTTATGTCTTGCAGGTATGGATATTTATCAAAAAGGACAAAAACGAGGCAAAACGAATGAAACCGGGCACGAGAATGGAACGAGTACAAGAAATTGAAGCGGAAGGCAAATTTATCCTGAGTCGTAACCAAATCCAATCCCATTAATCCTTTAACCTAAAAGAAACCCCAAACCATTTACACCGTTAGTCCTTTCTTATTGCACCGTTAATCCTAAATCAATTGCATCATTAGTCCTTATCAAATATAAACACCATTAACCTTAAACACCCGTTAACCATATAACTCTTATCCTGGACCAAATTCTATTCCCTGTCCAAATCCTTACCAGGCCTAATTCTTTTTATATAAGCCCAAGTCAAAAGTTCCAACCTGGGTCAACGCTCTAAGATTTACACAGTCAAAATTAACTGTGCATCTCTTTCACCCGCTTTTCTCTTTTCCCTCCCCCACTTACACACACAAATTCACACCATGTTAAATCTACTCCCCAATTCACCCACACAAGTTTCTAGAAGAGCCTGACACCATATTAACCATGCTGGCAATCCAAAGCCA
>BQNB010014375.1:0-75234 GCA_026074375.1 Tanacetum coccineum
TGTATTTGGCACCTCACTATCTTCATTCTTTAGATCTTTAGCATCCTTCTTTTCCTCCTCCCCTGATGGTTTGAATCTAGCATCAGGAGAATCGTTTGAACTAGAAGAGAATGATGGATCTTGAATCAAAAATGGTAGCAATATGTAATCTTTGCCAGGTACTGTCTCTATTCTAGCTTTTCATGCATCATCACATGCTTTTGTACCTGCACTACCATTAGATTGATTCCCTGCAACAACTGGCTCATAATTCATAGATTTGTTAGAGCATCTATATTAAAAAGCCAATTAGGTCCACTTTATGCAATATTATGTGTATCCTCACTAAACTTGACATGGAGGTTCTCTTCAACTATCCTAGTTCTACTGTTGAATACTCTGAATGCTTTACTATTGGTAGAGTATCCTACAAAGAACCCTTCATCAGCCTTTCCATCAAACTTACTTAGGTGATCTATGGTATTAAGGATTATAACAGGACACCTAAATGGTCTCATGAAGCTTAAGGCGGGTTTTCTACCTAGAATAAGTTCATAAGGGGTCTTGTTGTGAGGCTTAATTACTAATACCCTATTTTGTACATAACAAGCAGTATTAACTGCTTTAGCCAAAAAGGAAGTAGGTTTTGAATCAGCTAGCATAGTCCTAGCAGCCTCTATTAGTGTTTTATTTTTCCTTTCTGCTACTCTATTTTGTTATGGAGTCCTAGCAACACTAAATTCCCTTTTAATACCCTTCATTTCACAGAACTAATTCATGACCTTATTCTTGAATTCAGTCCCATTGTCACATCTAATTACTTTCACCTTAAGGTCTATTAGATTTTATGTGCTAGTTATGAATGTTTTAAGGATTTCACTAGTTTCATCCTTAGTGGCTAAAAAGAAAACCCAACTAAACCTACTACAGTCATCTGTGACAACTAGGCAGTACATCTTTTTCATTAGACTCTTTATAAATGTTGGCCCAAACAAATCCATATGCAACATTTGTAATGGTTGGTTGATTGAGCTTACAGTCTTGGTTTTACAAGAGGCTTTATGTTGCTTTCCTTTTTTACAAGCAACACATTTATTATTATTTTCAAAAATCTTTGAAGGTAAACCTCTTACAAGGTTTCCCCTCACCAATTTTTTCATAGTTTTGAAATTTATATATCCAAGCCTCATATGCCATAGATTAGATTCATCTAATGTGACCTTTGAAAAGAGACAAGTTAGACCTCCTGAAGGAACAATATTCTTTAAATCAACATTATACATGTCATCTTTTCTACGAACTCTAAGCAAGACATGATTTTCATCAAGTTGCTTAAAGTCAGGAGACAAAACAACACATTCAGTGTCTGTAAAAAGAACACTATTTTTCTTGTCACACATTTGTGAGACACTAAAAAGGTTAAACTTAAGCTCCTTAACAAAATACACATCTTCAAAATCCAATTTACCTGTACTAATTTTACCTTTACCAGTGATTTTACCTCATTTGCGATCTCCTCCAAATGCAACAAATCCACCATCAATTTCTTCATAATCTGAGGTAGGACTTGTTTCCAGTCATGTGTCTAGAGCATCCACTGTCAATGACTCCTTTTTCCTACAATTATAGATGTGGATTGCCCTGCACAAAAAGTAAGAGAATTGGGCTCTCTTGGTGACCTAAGCCATTATAGACTTGGATCTGCCTTGTGCATCAACATAGTCAAATCATTTAAAGTTCATTGATGCACCATTATGTCTGGAGACATGATCTAAAACCTTTTGCTTTGGTCTCCAAACCCAACATGCTGAGGCCTTAACAGCATTAGCCTCGTTTCTCTTATTATCACTTACTATTGCTTTTGGCCCAGCAGTAGTAACATTTTCCTTAATAGTATTAACTTTTTTATTTAAATTACTGTTCTTGTTTGTTGTAGACTTGTTAAATGGCCTTCTAACATGTGAATGTGCTCTATTAAAAACATTTGATGTTGTCCTTACACTATTTACTATTGGTCTTGGGTAGGCAGTATTAATTGGTCTGGCAGTATTAACTCATACTGCTGCTTTTGAAAAGTTTTGCCCAGTAGTATTAAGTGTTTTAATGCTAGATTTCATTAAGACTGCTTTTGGAACAAAATTCTCTTTTGGATAAGGGTGAGTCATTCTTTGAGAATTTTGGTAATTCACCCTTCTAGCATTGTTCTATACATTTTTTTCACCATTTTCTTTTCATAGAAATCACAATCTTTGATGAAATGATTAAAACTGCCACATTCATAACAAGCTTTATTTTTAAACTCAAAATTACTTCCTAACTTCTGAGTCATCAAATTATTCTAGTTTCTCTTATTACATCTAGGACTTTGACTATTTTTCCTAGGGTATTTAGCTTACTTATTATTCTCTACCTTCTTAACAGACTCCCTAGGTGTTTTCACATGCTCATTAGATTTAACAACATTTACATTGGCAAAACTAGGTTTTCTCATCCTCACTGTCAGATATCCAGTCTTCAATAAGTGGTTCACTAACAGACTTAGGTTTTTATTCAATAGTCTTAACTTCACTAGTTGCAATTGTAGGCACACTAGTTATTAACTCACTAAAAACATATTCTTCCTCATCAGCAAGTACCAAATTAGGTTTAGGGGGCATAAAGTTCCCAGTGTAGGGAGGTGGAACTGCATGATACCCTTCACCTATTTTGTGCTTATCATTCACCTGACTATCTAACACTTGACTATTAACCACTTGACTATCATACCCCACACCAGTCTTGAACTTATCACTTACTTGAATCTCTAACAGTTTGCTTAGATTTTTAGATGAATTTTCAAACTTTTCTAAGGTAAGTTTTAAATCATCTATTTCCTTTTTAGCTTTTTCAAATTTCCTTATTGACAGTTTATACCTTAGCAGTAGCCCAGAACTGCTTAATGCATGAAGTATAGATGGTTGGATTCACCGTTAGCGCATATCTGATAGAACTTGCATTCAGAAAATCAATGATTTGCTCAAACCCCTCATTTTCTTCAGGTTTATCTAAGAATGCGACTAGATTATGTGTTTCAGCGAATTTTAGGGTCGACATTGTGATAGGTTTTGAGGATTAAAGATGAAACTAAGTTAGGATTTATGATTAGATAGTATTTCAAAGTGTAAAATCGATCGAATGAGTGATTGAAACCCTGAATCAAAGTATTTATGAAATCCCCCTCAACAACATTAACTTGAACTAGCAGTAGTAAGTTAAGTCTGGCAGCATTAACTTAACCAGCAGTAGTAAGTTAAGTCTGGCAGCATTAACTTAACCAGCAGTAGTAAGTTTATGCCTAGCGGCATTAACTAATACTGGCAGCAGTAAATTTAAGCTTAGCAGCATTAACTAATACTAGCATCAGTAAGTTTAAGCTTAGCAGCATTAACTAATACTGGCAGCAGTCAGTTTAAGCTTTGCAGCATTAACTTTGATACACCAGCATTAACTCCAATTTCATTCCAAAAAGCATTTCCATCATGAATTTTAACTCTCACAAGCTCTCTTTCGGTTTTTAATCTCACAATATCTCTCATTTTTTTTTCTCACCAATTCACTCTATCTATTTTTATATCGCACAACTCTCTTTCTGTTTTTCAGCTCACTATATCTCTCATTTCTTTTTCTTACCAATTCACTCTATTTGTTTTTATATCACACAACTCTTTTTCTATTTTTTAGCTCACTATATCTCTCATTTCTTTTTCTCACCAATTCACTCTATCTGTTTTTATATCACAAATCAAGAGCCCTAACAGGTGGATCATTGGACTGTTTAGATGCAGCCTCAAACTTAATTTGAGCTTCTGCACCCCCAATATGGTATCTTGGCACCTGGGACCACTACGTGAATCACTTCCCTAAGGAAAAGACTCATTAAGAGTTGCCATGGATTGGGTCCTATTTATGTTACCACTGTCCTGTTCTGCTTCTAAGCTAGAAGCAATAGTGGCATCCCTTTCCATTTTGTCTTCCTACTCCTTAACAACAGTCTCATCTACTACAAGGGGAATAGGTCTACTAGACTGAGATATCTTAGTGGGCCTTTTGGCTTTTCTAGGTTTTTGAGTCTTTTTAGGTTAAGATAATGATGGAATAGTGATTAGTTCAAGATTAGATAGTGAAGCAGTTATGGATGTGTGTTGGGGTTTAGTAGGATTTTGTGACCCTTTACCTACTTTTGCTTGTTGTTATGCAGCATTTCCATTTCATTACAAGCATCCTTTTTGTATAATCAGCTTCATAGTAACACAATTAACCTCCCATCAATCAATACTTTAGAGGTTAAGCATTCCAATACTTGCAATCAGATATTGAAATCTGCTAACATCAAATACCTTTGTGAGTAAATCAGCAACATTGTGATCAGTGTGAATCTTGATCACTTGAATTAATCTTTTCTTATATGAATCCCTGATGAAGTGATGTCTAATCTCAATGTGCTTAGTCTTTGAGTGAAAAACTAGATTCTTAACAATGCAGATGGTGCTTTTATTATCAATGAAAATCTTGGTATTCATGAAATTGTATCCATAATCCAGCATTTGATTTTGAATCCATAACACCTGTCCACAGCAACTAGATGCAGTTACATATTCTGCTTCAGTAGTAGAGTTGGCAACTATAGTTTGCTTCTTATAATGCCCATGGACATAATCTCTCCCAATAACTTGACAACATCGGTGATGGATTTCATGTCCTAAACTAGCACCAGCATAGTCACTATCAGTATAAGCTTCCAAGTCAAATGGTGGGTCCTTAGTATACCAAAGGCCCAATTTAGGTTGACCTTTCAAGTATCTAAAGATTCTCTTCACAGCATGAAGATGTGAAACTTTAGGTGCGACTTAAAATCTTACACAAGCACATACAATAAACAATATATCAGGCCTAGAAGCTGTTAGATACATCAATGATCCAATCATTGATCTATATAAGTGAACATCAACATCTTCAGCTTCTGCATCTTTGAGCAATGGCTTTAAAGTCTCCATAGGAGTACTTGTTGTCTTCACAGTTGAAAAACCAAACTTCTTAAAAATTTCATCCACATACCTATCTTGACTGATGAAAATCCCATCATCTTTCTGAGTCACTTGTAGTCGTAAGAAGAAGGTAAGCTCACCCATAGTACTCATCTAGAATTTTTTGTGCATTAATTTCTTAAACTCAGTGCATAAACCCTTCTTAGTAGATCCAAAAATGATATCATCTACATATACTTGAACGAGTAGAATATCACATTTGACTATTTTAATGAACAAAGTCTTATCTATTTGGCCTCTCTGAAATCCATTGTCCAATAAATAAGTAGATAGAGTCTCATACCAAGCTCTAGGAGCTTGATGTAGACCATATAATGCCTTTTCTACCTTATAAACTTTGTCAGGAAACTCTGGATCTTCAAACCCTAGAGGTTGACAAACATAAACTTCCTCATCAATCTTGCCATATAGAAATGCACTCTTCACATTCATCTGATACACAACAAAGTCTTTGAATGAGACATAGGCTAAGAACAGCCTAATTGCTTCAATCCTAGCAACTAGAGCAAAAACCTCATCATAATCACTTCCCTCTTCTTGAGTGTATCCCTGCGCAACCAACCTAGCCTTGTTCCTGATTACAATCCCTCTTTCATCTTTCTTGTTTCTGTACACCCATTTGGTACTAATTGTAACACCCTCAAAAATGGGTCACGTCGGATTATGTTTCCGGGAGTGTTACTTTATAATACCATCGCTCAAATCATGAGAGAACGACCTCTAAACGTGTCATTTGAAAAGTTATCTTGTATTGTTTAGACTCCAATACACATCACATAAGTCAAGCATCTAATTCGCTTGAGAAAAACATACTTAAAAGTGTCAACGTAAAGTTAGTGAGTTCATAGGTTTGTTTAAGTATAAATGTTGAACCAACGTTTTGTAAAGTATGTATGACCGTTCCGATCCTTGTATGTTTCCTCAAAAATGTATGTATAAATGTTGGAAATCAAAGAGTTGTAAAGTATGCATGACCTATTTAAATCCCCAAAAAGTTAAGTATAATTGGACCACCATTGTTCAAGTTATGAATTGCCACTTTATTCAAGGCAACGTAAATATTCAAGTGTGTATAAAACAATGATTACGATTACTCTAAGTTCATGAAACTTCTGCGTAGACTTATATATGTGCCACTTTATTCAAGGCACCGTAAGTGTTCATATTCGTATAAATGTTGTGCTCTGACATGCTATAATGTTCGTATCCAGTGATAGCTAATCACCCAAACGGGGCTGTCACACCCTAATAGATCTATTTCATAACATTCGCGCCCACCCTCCAGGTAATTCATAGTTCAATCCGCTTAAGCTAATCCGTAATCATTTAGGTAAAAGTAAAGTAATGTCCTTGTTTTCAAAAATAAGTGAAACAAGTAATGTATTTAGTCCTAAAATAAGTAATTGAATATGCAGATCAGTTTGTGAAATGAATTGTAAATGCACATGTAATAAATTCAAATCAATCCCGCAAATGAATTTGGTAACAAGCATGTTCTCACCCTAAAAGTTGTAACGTATATGTAAAACAAGTAAAACGTGAGGCTATAAACTCCCCTTAAGCAAAGTGATATAAATATCATGAATAAACATCGAGAAGCCAAGAGAAATCCTAGATGCAAAATAAAGTCACGTCTTAGGATTTATAAATATTATACGAATAAATGCAAATAAGGTATTATATTGATTATAACATTTGAGACATACATCTTATAAACATAACTACGTTAAAGATAAAATAACTAAACTATAAATTTTGGACTAGTCTTAAAGAGCTTGAAAAATAGACAATGGCCAAAAAGGTTACTTTGAAATTTATCATATTTATATGTATCAACCATTATAAATCAGGGGTTAAAATGTAAATATTAAAATTTATATTCAATCCTACATGATACGTTATCATTGTTGTACATGCTAGCTTATTTATCCATTTACTTAGTTGAATTACCATTGAACAAAATTGACAACCCGTTTGGTGTGAGCCTTTTATTAAATGGTAATGGAATTAAAGTTAAAAATATTGTTTGGTAGGCATATACGGGTTTTCAAAAAGGGACTCACCCCCTCAAACATGAGATTTTAGGGCATGTTTGTTATGTAGGTTTTGGGCTTGGGATAAAGATTGGGGTTGAAAATAAACGTTTGGTATAAGGGTGTTGGGTTCAGATATTATCATCGTGTCCTAATATTTTACTTTTTGTAATGCCAGACACATTAGGTGGGTTTTGAAAATAGACATTGGCTTTGCTTTCTTGATATTCGAGAACAAATTCTCAGCCACAAACGAGATAGTAAATAATTTATTTCAAATCTATTTTATAACAATTTTACATTTTGGGTCTAGCACTTTATATGTATTCTTCCTCTTTATATTTAAAAATAATATATATGTCAACATCTGATCTCTAACCCGAAGCAAAAAACAAACAAGTTTTTAAAACACAATACATTTTCTATTACTCCATTTTCTTTTAAACCTATACCAAATCCAAATCCCAACTTTTAAACCAAACTGTTTCTAGGAACTCTAAGCAAGACATGATTTTCATCAAGTAGCTTAGTCAGGAGACAAAACAACACATTCAGTGTCTGTAAAAAAGAACACTATTTTTCTTGTCACAACACATTGTGAGACACTAGAAAAGGTTAAACTTACGCCCTTAACAACGTACACATCTTCAAAATCAATTTACCTGTACTGATTTTACCTTTGCCAAGTGATTTTACCGTCCTTTGATATCCTCCTCAAAGGCAACAAAACAAATACACTATCAATTTCATCATAATCTAAGAGGTAGGACTTGTTTTCAGTCATGTGTCTAGAGCATCCACTGTCAATGACTTCTTTTTCCCTCTACAATCGATTATAGAATGCCTGAACACAAAAAGTAAGAGAATCAGGCTCTTTGGGGATCCAAGCATCACACACTATCCGATCATGCCTTGGCACAGCTAGTCAATATCTTTAAAGTTCATTTGCACCATTGTGTCTGTAGACATGATCTAAAACTTTTTGCTTTGGTCTCCAAACCTAACATGATGAGGCCTTAATAGCATTAGCCTCATTTCCCTTTTTATCACTTACTACTGCTTTTGGCTGAGCTGTAGTAACATTTTGCCTTAATAGTATTAACTTTTTCATTTAAAAATAATTGTACTATTGTTTTAGACTTGTTAAAGGGCCTTCTAACATGTAAATGTGCTCTATTAAAAACATTTGATGTTGTCCATAGCACTATTCACCTGTTGGTTGTTGGGATAGGCAGTATTAATTGTCTGGCAGCATTAACTGATATTGCTGCTTTTGAAAAGTTTTGCCCAGCAGTATTAAGTGTTTTAATGCTAGATTTCAATAAGACTGCTTTTGGATGAAGGTGAGTCATTCTTTGAGAATTTTGGTGATTCACCCTTCTAGCATTGTTCCATACAGTATTTTTCACCATTTTATTTTCATAAAAATCACAATCTTTGATCAAATGATTAAAACTACCACATTCATAACAAGCTTTATTTTTAAACTCAAAATTACTTCCTATATTTTCTAATCATCAAATTATTCCAGTTCTCCATGGTTACCTCTAGCTTTTACTTTTTTTCCTAGGGTATGTTAAGCTTGCTTATCATTCTATACCTTCTTACAGACTCCTTCAGGTGTTTACAGCTCATTAGTTTTAAAAAATTTACTTTTTAGCAAACAAGATTTTCTCTGTTTTAGATCTAGACTCAGTCTTATTCTCATACGCTACTGTCAGATATCCAGTCTTCAATAAGTGGTTCATGTTCGTTTTGTTTAAATATATCATTTTCGAAAACATCATGCAACTGTACAAGGGATTCGACCATTTTTATTCTTATTCATATTTTCAAACGTGTTTTTAGGGTCATGCAATCTTAACATAAGAATGACTAGACATTAACTATGATTATCATACAGTTTCGTATCTAAAAGGTAGGTTTTAAGGTTTACCTCTAAGCAATGATATCGAAATGGGAGACGAGTTCAAACCGACTCAACACAAAGACTACGATCAATAGAATTAGAACCGAAAAACAAGCTCGAACACGAGCTTGAAACTCCAACGACAGAGCAAGAAACTATCGCGGCCACGAACCGATCAAACTAACCTGAGCAATTTCCAAACTCGAACAACACCGACGAGCACCGTACCCGGAAACAACTCAAATTTTGATGAACAATTTAATATCTAGATTTTATTTGTAGTGATAGCTTGTTGGTTTTTGAAATTATGACTTGTTATGGTCGAAATAACTGTTATTGTAGACGTGTGAAAAGCAACTAACATGCGCAGCGAAAGACGTGGGCTAACAGTTACCTATAGATGAAATAGACACTACTTTGAACAGCACAATTTGAGTTTTGGTTTCAGAGGTAGTCACGTGTTGTCATGTTCTTTTCATCTTTTAAGGGTAAGTATATCACATGCATCTATACTTGTAGGTATAGTAGATGGAGTTGTCATAACCAATGTGGTATAGTAGGTAATGTAATGGACCGGGTTTACCATTTTTTTTCATTGTACCTTTTATATGCGTCTTAAATGAATATTTAATAAACCATGCATGTAAAAACCTCATATGTAAATGAAGTGAACACGTGATATGCTACTCAAGTAACAAGTCACGCCTCCTTTTATTCATTAATCATGAATTTGGCACTAAGTGACTATTAGTTGAGTTTAGTGGGTATTGTTTAGGCTAATGAGTAAAATGTATAATATTGTAAATGTTTAGACGAAATCATAAAGAGAAAACGCAAATAAGATAAATAAAATTACAACATATGGGATACTTACATAGAATAATAAATTATGTAGAACACGTAGACAGATATTTAATTTAAAGTCAGGTTCACGTTTAATAAATATTTTACATAACGTATAAAAAGGTAAAAGGTTAATAATTATCTTCGTAATAATTATATAACACTTGTTTGACGTAAACTTTTATTTGTTTGATGTCGGTTTACGTTGATTGTTGATTTTTAGCTTACGCGATTTAACTAAAAGATTGAAACTAAAAGTAAACTCGTAAAAGACCAAAGTAAATTGTTTCGAGTTTTTGACGTAAAATGACCTGAAAATACGGATTGTTACACCAATAGCTCTTTTGCCATGTGGTAAATCCATCAAAGTCCATACCTGTTGTAATTTGAACTATAGAAGCTCTTCTTGCATAGCTTCTATCAAGCTTAGATCTTGTAATGCTTGGATTACCTTTTTGGGCTCTACTTATGATAAGAAACATGCAAATAGACAATTCTAAAAGTCTTTATGGTTGATTCTCTGTTGCACTGAACTAAACATACCATTTTTAGTCACATTCTTTGTCATCCTACTGGTTTGAGGTGCTGAATGTATATCTCTAATGATTTGTTCAAGTGGATGATCCTTGTGAATTCTAGTAGTTGGAGTAGGACTGACAAGGATATTTGTATCTAAATTAGTCATGTCAGCCTTTACATCAATTCCTCCATCATCATCTGAATAGACAATCTTTTCCAAATTAGGCATGTTTGGATCATCATCACATCCATAGACTATATTCTCATTAGCAACATTATTTTCTATGTCAGCAGCATTAACAGTTGGACTAACAATATTAATGTTGTTAGTGCTGTTGACATTTGCATCCTGCTCTTGATTAACTCTTGGCTTCTCTGTATTTGGCACCTCACTATCTTCATTCTCTAGATCTTTAGCATCCTTCTTTTCTTCCTCCCCTGATGGTTTGAATCCAGCATCAGGAGAATTCTTAGAACTAGAAGAGAATGATGGATCTTGAGCCAAAAATAGTAGCAGTATGTAATCTTTGCTAGGTACTGTCTCCATTCTAGTTTTTCTTGTATCATCACATGCTTTTGTACATGCACTACCATTAGATTGATTCCCTGTAACAACTGGCTCATAATTCATAGATTTTGTTAGAGCATCTATATTAAAAAAAAGCCAATTAGGTCCACTTCCTACAATATTAAGTGTATCCTCACTAAACTTGACATGCATGTTCTCTTTAACTATCCTAGTTCTACTGTTGAATACTCTAAATGCTTTACTATTGGTAGAGTATCCTACAAAGAACCCTTCATTAACCTTTCCATCAAACTTACCTAGGTGATTTATGGTATTAAGGATTGTAATAGGACACCCAAATGGTCTCATGAAGCTTAAGGCAGGTTTTCTACCTAGAAAAAGTTCATAAGGGGTCTTGTTGTGAGGCTTAATTACTAATACCCTATTTTGTACATAACAAGCAGTATTAACTGCTTCAGCCCAAAAGGTAGTAGGTAACTTTGAATCAGCTAGCATAGTCCTAGCAGCCTCTATTAGTGTTCTATTTTTCCTTTCTGCTACTCTATTTTGTTGTGGAGTCCTAGCAACACTAAATTCCCTCTTAATACCCTTCATTTCACATAACTGATTCATGACCTTATTCTTGAATTCAGTCCCATTGTCACATCTAATTACTTTTACCTTAAGGTCTATTAGATTTTCTATGCCAGTTATGAATGTTTTAAGGATTTCACTAGTTTCATCCTTAGTGGCTAAAAAGAAAACCCAACTAAACCTACTATAGTCATCTGTGACAACTAGGCAGTACATCTTTTTCATTAGACTCTTTACAAATGTTGGCCCAAACAAATCCATATGCAACATTTGTAATGGTTGGCTGATTGAGCTTACAGTCTTGGTCTTACAAGAGGCTTTATGTTGCTTTCCTTTCTGACAAGCAACACATGTATGATTATTTTCAAAAATCTTTGAAGGTAAACCTCTTACAAGGTTTCCCCTCACTAGTTTGTTCATAGTTTTAAAATTTATATGTCCAAGCCTCCTATGCCATAGATTAGATTCATCTAATGTGGCCTTTGCAAAAAGACAAGTTAGACCTCCTGAAGGAACAATATTCTTTAAATCAACATTGTACATGTTATCTTTTCTAGGAACTCTAAGCAAGACATAATTTTCATCAAGTAGCTTAAAGTCAGGAGACAAAACAACACATTCAGTGTCTGTAAAAAGAACACTATTTTTCTTGTCACACATTTATGAGACACTAAAAAGGTTAAACTTAAGCTCTTTAACAAAGTACACATCTTTAAAATCCAATTTACCTGTACTGATTTTACCTTTACCAGTGATTTTACCTCCTTTGGGATCTCCTCCAAAGGCAACAAATCCACCATCAATTTCTTCATAATCTGATAGGTAGGACTTATTTCCAGTTATGTGTCTAAAGCATTCACTGTCAATGACTCCTTTTTGTTACAATTCTAGCTATGGATTGCCCTGCACAAAAAGTAAGAGAATTAAAAAAAAAAAAAAAAAAAAAAAGAAAGTAAGAGAATCAGGCTCTCTTGGGGACCCAAGCCATTATAGACTTGGATCTGCCTTGTGCATCAACATAGTCAAATCTTTTAAAGTTCATTGATGCACCATTGTGTCTGGAGACATGGTCAAAAACCTTTTGATTTGGTCTTCAAACCCAACATGCTGAGGCTTTAACAACATTAGCCTCATTTCCCTTATTATCACTTACTACTGCTTTTGGCCCAGCAGTAGTAATATTTCCCTTAACAGTACTAACTTTTTCATTTAAATTATTGTTCTTATTTGTTGTAGACTTGTTAAAGGGCCTTCTAACATGTGAATGTGCTCTATTAAAAACATTTGATATTGTCCTTATACTATTCACTGTTGGTCTTGGGTAGGCAGTATTAATTGGTCTGACAGTATTAACTGATACTGCTGCTTTTGAAAAGTTTTGCCCAACAGTATTAAGTGTTTTAATGCTAGATTTTATTAAGACTGCTTTTGGAACAAAATTTCCTTTTGGATGAGGGTGAGTCATTCTTTGAGAATTTTGGTGATTCACCCTTCTAGCATTGTTCCATACAGTTTTTTCCACCATTTTCTTTTCATAGAAATCACAATCTTTGATCAAATGATTAAATCTGCCACATTCATAACAAGCTTTATTTTTAAACTCAAAATTACTTCCTAACTTCTGAGTCATCAAATTATTCCAGTTTCTCTTATTACCTCTAGGACTTTGATTGTTTTTCCTAGGGTATTTGGCTTGCTTATTATTCTCTACCTTCTTAACAGACTCCCTAGGTGTTTTCACATGCTCATTATATTTACAAATTCTACTTTGGCAAAACTAGGTTTTCTCTGTTTAGACTTAAACTCGGTCTCATTCTCATCCTTACTGTCAGATATCCAGTCTTCAATAAGAGTTCACTAAACAGGACTTAGGTTTTGATTCAATAGTCTTAACTTCACTAGTTGCAACTGCAGGCACACTAGTTATTGACTCACTAAAAACATATTCTTCCTCATCAGCAAGTACCAAATTAGGTTTAGGGGGTATAAAGTTCCCAATGTAGGGAGGTGGAACTACATGATACCCTTCATTTGTTTTGTGCTTATCATTCACCTGACTATCAAACACTTGACTATCATACCCCACACCATCTGTGCAACTTTATCACTTACTTGAATCACAAAGTAGTTTTGCATATATTTTAGATGAATTTTTCAAACTTTTCCCTAAGGGTAATTTTTAATCATCTCTTCCTTTTCAGCTATTCAAATTTCTTCTAAGCTTTGTTAGTGCATTATCCTCAATAATATCAAGTTTTAAAATCTTTATGTCCTCTTCAAAAACAACCTCATTCTTTTTATACACATCTAGTCTAGCCTCTACAGATTCTAGACCTGCTTTATAAGCACCTACATTTAATTGAGACTTATTAAAATCTTTTGTCAGATTATCATAATGTTCTTTGAGAGTTTCATAAGATTTTAAACATGCTTTAGAACAAGTAGATACCTCAGAATCTGAGCTTGAAGAACTTGAAGAACCTGAAGATGTATATGCCATAAGTGCAAAGTTTGTAGGTCCTTCTTCAGCCTGGTCACTCCAGTCATACCCAAGTCCATCTTGAGCCACCAAAGCTTTTGTCTCTGTTGTTTCCACTGTCACATTCCTCCTTACAGGTTCTCTGTTCCTGTTCTCCCTTGGAGCCCTGCACTCCCTTGCAAAATGACCCTTTTTATGACAGTTATAGCATTCCACCTTTGATTTGTTAAACCCTATGGTCTCAGAACCATTGGCATTAATCTTCCTTCCAGTCTTATTTAGGAATCTTCTGGCTCTCATGGTCAACATAGCCATCTGCCACTTTAGATCCATCTCTTCCAAGTCATCAGCATCAATCTGTTGTAAGTCCTCATTATCTAATTGTGGACTGTTGGATTGGTTTGCAAAGAAAGAATAGATCACATCATCACTTATACTATGAGTATTGGCAGAGTTAGAACCATGAGATTGATTGGAACTGCTAGAGTTATTGGAAGACACAAAAGCCACATTTTATGAATTTTGGTTTGAGCTTGGTGACCCTTTAACTTCAGTTTCATAAATCTTCAGATTGTTGTATAGTTCATCCATGCTCAAGGTGTCTAAATCAGGTTTGTTCCTCCAGATCAAGGTATGAGTCTTCCATTTTGATGGAAGACTTCTTCAAAACTTCAGATTCATATCTTCTTGAGAAATAGTTACACCCAAAATCTCTAGCTGACTGATAAGCTTTTGAAGCCTATCATAAGTTTGATAAAGTCCTTCTGAGCTTGATCCATTGAAATTCTCATACTATTGCTTTAGAAGTGTCTTCTGAGTTTTCTTTGACTCCGTATTACCTCCAAACCTTTTCTCTATAGCTTCCATTAGAGTCTTGGCATATTTGTAGGTATTAAACTTTAGTTGATGTTCATTTGGAAGGGTCATCAACAATGTACCTCTTGCCTTTAACTCATTCTTCCTTGCTAACTTCTCCTCTGCGGTTATAGAAGGATATGTTTGCTCAACACCATTAACAGTTCTCTTTGGTGGAGGTGAGTCTCCATTTACTATTACTTCCCAAAGAGCATAATCTGTTATTAGGAAGTACTGTTCTATCCTCATTTTCCAAAGCTTAAATTCTCCTGGATTGAGCATTGGAAGTTTTACAGCAGCAACCATTGGTGAAGATACTGCCTCCATGTTTTCACAAACAAATAGATCTGGTAAGTGTAGATTGTTTCTTCTTTTTCAAAGTTTCTCAACAAGCTCTGATACCTCCTGATAGGATCGTTTAAGCTTAGTTTGTTTAGAACTATATCTAAGATTAACAATAACATTGAACATAACATATGTATAGCGAAATTAACATAAGAACAATGATATTGTAACAAGGTTTCTTCAATTTTACATAAACCCATCAATCTCTGACCATGTTTAAAGTTAACAACACATGAAGAACACAAGAGTTTTGCTTCACAAGGATCAATGATGAAACTCCTTTTCGTGTTTCTAAGTTGTTTAAAGTTCATGAATTTAGTGATATAACACAAAGGAAGAACTGAGATCATGTATTTGATTTTGTTTTAGATTTAGTTTGTGGTTGTTTGGAGGAGTTGTGATGATGTGACGATGGTTTATGGATTTGTTTGTGGTTGATGTGAGGTTCTTTAAAGTTTGTTGTTTGACTGAGATCATTTATTTGTTGTTCTTTTTCTTTTGGTTTCGAGTTTTATAAAACTGCACAATCTCAATCACTTTAATACGATGTTCACCGACTTTTTAGATTTAGACGACCAACGATTACGATAATCATCATCTCACACGCTCCACATAGTTTTTATTGGGATCTTGGTGTGATATTGATTAGGTTTTTGGAGATGATTTGTTGCTATCGTAATGGGTATGGGTCCACGTTCATTATGATCTTGATTTGGTGAATCGTGGTTAAGTTTTGATTTTTTAGTGATGAATGTTTTGAGTGTATGAGGTGTGTCGATCCATATGGATCTGGGTTTCGAGTAATTTTTAAAGAACCAACAGCTCGTGAAACAAAACTTCAATTCGAACCAACAAGTACCACTAATTCGTTCCAGAATAACATTGCCTATTCGTTCCAAATAACTTTAGCCCAAGACGTGTGTAACTGTATACCCAAACCTAATTCAATTGCCAAATTCTAGTAATATTCTCCCACCATATAATAAATACAGTTTGTAACAAATCAAAACTTCCAAACCATATATATTATTCAAAGTTTCAAACAATACCCCACGTCAAACTAATTTTCAATACATAGCATAACAAATCGAAATTAATACGGAGTATTACGCTGGCCCATTAACTGATTTCATATATCCAACAAATCAATAACTAGTAGTATAAAACTTACACGTATGGTGTTACCGGCGGCAAAAGTTGCGTGTGATCAAATACTCGTACATCCGAAACAAGTTTCTTTCTAAACCCTTGTAGATCCTAGATATCATGAGCCACCAGGCTCTGATACCACCTGATAGGATCGTTTAAGCTCAGTTTGTTTAGAACTATATCTAGGATTAACAATAACATTGAACATAACATATGTATAGCGGAATTAACATAAGAACAATGATATTGTAACAAGGTTTCTTCATTATCAAACACTCCAAGCCCTAATTATATTTGATCAGAATATAACGGTTACAACTAATCTGTAACAGGATCAAGTTACCTTGACCTTGAGGCTACACCACCACTATAGACGTCTACATCTCTAACTCTTGCACACACACATACGTTTTTCTTTTTCTGTGTACACAAACTACATGCCTGGAACCTCCTTTTATAACATAAGGAGTCCAAGACTTACAAAGGAAGATAAACATTAGACAACTAAATCTTTTAAACATTAAAGAATATCTTCTGTTATCTTTATCTTCTTAAGGATATCTTCCAGAATCTTCATATTTCTCCTACATCTTGTAGAATCTTTAATGACGATTTTGATCCTTCTTTTCATTCTTTTGTTCTTTTGTCTCATCAAATCTATAAGTCTCAACATTACACGGAATTTTAACTAACCAGTGTAGTTAGTTAATTTTACAACATTTAGGCTTTTTGATGTATTCCTAGAAATTTACCAGTTAAAAATGTTTCTCTATCTAAATCCATAGTACTCATCGTTCTGAAAATAAATTATGTCCAAGGCCCCTCTACATAATAAAACCCTTGAAATTATTACTTTATCAAATCTGTTATCACACACATACCATATATTGTGCAATTGATCATTTCCGGTATCTAACTGGTCTCCCATAATCTTGCTGACATAATTGATGAGCTTGAGAGGCGCTTTGTTTTTTACGGTCATATGTTTGGAGCAACCCGAATCCAAGTACCAAAGGACGATCTATACGACCTGTATTGGAAACAAGAAGAAGATGGAGAAGTTGAAACATTGGATCCCCAATTTTTGTTGGGTTCCGAGTTGTTAAAAGACCCTAGGTTTGCTGAATTTTAGGTTTTACTACTCGAAATTACAGTTTTTGTTTCATGGGGTTTTTCTTGAGATACGAATTAGGTGGTGTTTTGTAATTACTTTTGTATTGAAACTGGTTCTAGGGTTGGCACCTATTTTAGTGGAAGTAATTCTTAGTCTGAAGGGCAACTTAGTTTCGTCTTAGTGATAGGTCATACTTGTATGTATACCTATCTGTTTCCAACATTAGTAAACACTTTACTCGTAGGTTTCCATTCATTCTTCTTATTGCTCTTTGATATGCTGTCGTGTAGGGTCAATTTATTGATTACCAAGTTTTAAATTTATATTTAGCCGACTTATCCTAAAACAACACTTTAACGGGTAGTGTACCCGATCAGATAGAGTTTCATGGTAAGTAGGGTATCAAACACTAAGAGCGAGTCGTTAACATTATATATCTACAGTATTTTAATTACTCTATTAAGTTATTCTAATTACTTGTTAAACCTATGCTATATACGTTTTCTAATAGGATTGGGGGTTTTCAGCATAAGAGACTTGGCTCAGGTTTTTTATGAGTGTCAATATCAAGTCTAAACTCTATAAAATTGCAGAAATAATCTGAAGTTAAAAGGAGCGATACAAGCAATATAATAGAAACGTATTAGCCCATATTAAAAAAATTATGAATCGTAAATGCTAGTTTGTTTTGTCTGTGCAATGATTTCTTTATCTGAAGCGGGGCATATCATTCTTAAGACTTAGGCTGGACATCATCTAAGACCTAGGGACACACGTTGAATCCTTGTCCACAATTAAATGTTTCCGCAATAAAGCATCCTTTTAGGTTTTATTATAATCTATCTAGGGATTAAAGCAATAGTGATCTTAATAAACCCTAGCCCATCGGGACTTTACCCACTTACTGTTTGATGATATTTTATAAATGGTAGTCACTATTAAATCTTTATCAAATAATCAAAGAAAAATCTTGTTGAAAACATTACGTGGTCAACCTGCCGGTTCCAACTTAGGCTCTTAATTTAAAGAAAAAAGATGAAACATTATTTGCGATCCTATTGGGTCCAGTATTATAAAAACACGATTGGAAAGTGCTATCCCAGTATCTATCTCACTTGTTAGGTGTAAACTAGACAGTTGAATGATTAGGTCGGCATATTCAAACATGTAGACAGTATCATGTGGATAAACATATTAACTTTCACGATAATTAAGAAAATCGATTTTAAAAAAACCAAAACATTAAATCTTTCATATAAGATGGCTATACCCTCGGGTATATTAGCCCCTCATACCATTTGTAATTATACAAACATGATCAAATAACAAGGTAACTAAACGTTTTACCAACGGTATACACAAAAATTAAAATGATTACAAGAGTATAGGAATTATATGGTGTCTTCTATGGAATCGTGTTCGATGCTGACCTTTGGTTGCTCTTCTTTCTTCAGACAATGTCTTTTATTGTTATGGTATAAAGAATTTAATTTGCACACTGAAAAACTGTTTTTGAGTCTTCTAGTTATAGCCCTCTGAAAAAGTTCTGGGATACGCCGTTATTGGGCTAGGCCAATACAGCGTATTAGGGTGTTTCCCTTGGAGTGCGCGCAAAGTTTAGAATCAATCTTCATATCTTCCCAAAAATTTACTATTAGCCAAAATTCTGAATTATTCTATCTTGATGATTTACTGCGTATAGTAGGAGTTGGATACGCCGTATTGGGAAGTGAGAATACGTGTTTTCTTGTGAAGTCCAGGCGCTGATACACCGTATCTCTTTTTGTGGATATGGCGTATTGGTCAGAAATAGTCAATCTTCAAATATCTTTGTTTTAGCTCCAAAACATGCGCCTTTTAGCATGTCTTCACAAATCACTCCGTAATTACTTCAAATTACACTTTTAAGCAATTAAGTATAAATTCTTGCAATAATTATATAAAGGTGGTTAGTTTATTCGGGATAAATGATGGTATAAATGTGACGTTATTCGATGTCATCAAATACCCCCCCACTTGAATCCTACTTGTCATCAAGTAGACTCTAGATTATATTGAAAATGTATCCCAACCAAAGTCACATGATTTTTCCGTTTAAGCAATTCTCTTTCTTTCGTTTTAATAACCGGTACAAGACCAAGCAACTCACGAAAATATGGATATGAAATTTTACTCAGATCACTCAACTAAATCTAGGGTGCAACATTTTAGTGGTACGCTCATTTGCTCGGAATTGATTAGTTCATTCATATTCTTGGCAAGGATATACATCTCCACCACTAGAGCTAATGAGAAGCAAGTCAAAACGTAAATTAGGTTTTTATGTAAGGCTAAGGGGTGATCATTCTAACAATCTTTCACCGATAGTACCACACCAACAAGGCAGCTGAAGAACACATACATGACCGTAACGACGGAATAGACATGTGTGTTCGATCACATCCTTATTCGAGTTTAACCAAGGGTTAGGATGAAGAATAATATACGGAAGGGATCTTCTAGTTTTTACCAAAAGTAATAAACCAACAAGGAGGCTAAATCACGCATACATAGCCGTAACGACGGAATAGACATGCATGACTCGATCTCATCCTCGTTCGAGTAAATCCTAAGGTTAATTGTTAGGAATGGGAAGAAAAGGGTGTTAAATAAAATTCACAAACAATAGGATTAAGTTGAAACAAATAAGGTAGTTGCTAGTAACTTTTTCCCGACCCGATCCATGATTAAAGACTCAAAATATATAACAAACGCCTCGTAAAAAAATGACCAAAGACTACCCTATGTTGGCGTTCCCATAACGGTCAACTTCCCGAACATCCCAAAGTTACATACTTTTACAAAAGTGGTGATATCGGCCACATAATACAAAACTATACCTCGTTGATTTTTATCCACGAATAATCGATCATTCCAAGAATTTCTTCGGTTAAATTTAGCGAACCGACTATAAATCTTCCTTCTCTTTTTTTGATGCATTTTCTATTTTTCTATTTTTTAATTTTTATTTTTACAAACAAACCTCGATACAATTTCACCGTCTTCACAATCATAATTTTTCCGGATAATTTTTCCTTTAACACTTCTTTTTCGGACATAATACATATTCTCGAAAGTAGCAAAATACACGAGCTACAAATTTTCCCATTGCATTGTGCAATTTCCCGACCATAACAGAGATAGAAAATTTCACTTTGAAATAAGGGAAAACACAAACTTTTACATAAAGCTAACTAGAACTTGTAAAGTGATTAATCTTCAGCGTAGGATTAAGGCTGGTAAAGGTGTAACGAAATAGACATATGGTGTGAAAAGATAGGAATGGTTCAACAGGTTTTTCTAGAGGATCTTACTCATATGGTAAGAGTAAGCAAAGGGTTACACGGGATTTAACTAACCAGTGTAGTTAGTTAATTTTACAACATTTAGGCTTTTTGGTGTATTCCTAGAAATTTACCAGTTAAAAATGTTTCTCTCTAAATCTCGTAGTATCATCTTGTGGTCTCGAGTGGACTTACACCAAGCCAAGTTCTAAAGTCCACTACATCACCGGCACACTCATAATTTTTGTGGAATTTTTAGTAAACGTTTGGAAATGGAATAGGCTTAATTCTCACAATTTGATATTAAGGGTTATAGTGCGCGAGGTCATGTAACTAGTAATTTTTACAAAAGTTATGCTAGAAAAAAATAATTTAAATTTGGCATAATTTAAGCATATAGCATATTATTTGTAGAAGAAAGGACAAGTAGGCATTCTAATTCTCCATCCTCCACTTAAATTATACAACGTCCTCGTTGTATAGATAAAATAGTTGAAGAAAACGGGAAATAGAATTAGAATGAGGAACTCCCCTGATATGTTGCTCGGGATGATTCTCCAATTTGAGTTATTGAGCAAAAGTGTGTTGACGAGGCTTCAGAATGCTTCGTATGAGTTCAACATGCGTCTTTTTCAGAGTATACCATATCGTTGATTTTCCTTATAGCAAGGTCCTGCATAAAAGTTTAGAAGACAAAAGTGCAATTCCTATCTCGGTTATACAATGGTTACAATGCAGGAAAACAATTAAACACACAACTGTACAGGGATCAATACGTCGTATCCCAAACCCTAAGATACACTGTATGGTTCTTGTAAAAACCATTAAAAATTTTAAAGTACTGAAATTAAATTACAGACTGATAACGTCTAGACACATCCATACGCCGTATCCAGAGAGGTTTGACACACCGTATGGAGTGTCTGGGAAGACAGACTCGTGCAAACAATTAAAAACAATTCAAACAATTTAAAAATGACCGGGTTGTCTCCCGGGAAGCACTTTTGTTTCAGCTAGTCGTTAAATTCGACTTTTTCCTTCCCGCTCTTCATTCACTTAGTGCGCGTTATGGTCTATCCGTGATCTTTTTTATTGAAGAGTTCATGGTAAATGCAAGACATGCTGCCAAGGGGTTTTTCCATAGTACTAATTTTGCTTGGACCTACAGTGATGAATTATTCATAAGATCCTATCGAATACCGTACGACATTGAATTCTTCAGTTTGGCACAGCTCGTCTAGGTTGTTGATGTCGTGATGAGCGGGAATCGGTATCGGAAAATAATCTCTATTAATAATTTTGTAAATGTCTTTTCCATCTTGCGCATCCAAGTAAGGTTTGAAAAATAAATCTGAGCATGTCTTTTTGCTATTTTCCTCGCATGGCTCATTGTATTTGACGAGGTCATCAATCGTTCATTTAGTTCGTCCATTCACATAAAACTCCCATACAAAAACTTGATGTGATTGTCTAGTTCCCAGTAGTTGTCAAATTTCGATGCCAGCTAGTATAGAAATTCAAAGTAATCTGTTCCGTGGTCCAAGTCATCTGGAATTTTACTTTTGTAGGTATGGGACAATGGGTAATATTTATGGAAGGATTTATCCACCAATTCCTTCCAAGTAGTAGCTGTTTCTTCACTGCTCAACCATTTCTCAGCATCTCCACTAAGTGATTTTGAGAACACTTGTAATCGAAGTTCATCTTTATCCACATTAGGAATCTTGAACTATTCGCAATATTTTTAAGAATTCATCACCAATCTTTAACTCGGGTTTTGCGATCATGGATAAATTAATATGATTTCTATCATCGCTGCTTGATATGTCTTCATCCATTATCCCTTCATTGTTTCCCACTTCTATCCAAGAATATAATAATGCGCGTTTGATCGTTTCATCAACCTTTTTATGGTCTTTGAATTTTGAATTCCTCCAGGTTATGAATTCAAGTGGATCACGACCTTCATCATCATCGTCGCACATTTTATCATAATTGCTGGCACAAGATAGGGGATAGAATTTACCAAAAAACTTATTCACCAATTCTTCCCAAGTGTTGATTCTTCCATCTCCCTCATTCATCCACCATTTTCTTGCATCCCCAGAAAGGGAGAGAGGAAAGTCATCATGCGGAGTTGAAAAGGGTCCACACCGGTAATTTTGATCAGATAGAGTATTTCAAGAATTTTAGCGATGTGGCCGACCACGTCTTCTTCAACTCTTCCGCTGTAAGTGTTTCTTCGTAGCTCCTTTAATAATTCCTCACCGAGTTTATACTTCACATTGCTTTCGATATTTGGTTCATTAAGATTTTGTTTAGCTCGAGCTTCATTCAAAATAGGTTCTACCATTATTCGTTAAATGGTTTCCTGAGAAAAAGCACAAAATGATAAGTAGGATGTGCCCTCTCGGGAGAGAACACGATAAACAAGAAATCTAATACGAAAAATAGCTACTATAACTGTATCAGATGATCAATACGCCGTATTCAATTAATTTGAATACGCCGTATGGTCTGCTGAAGGTCACTAAGCCATATTGATTATATAGAATATGCCATAATGGAAGAACAGATACGTTGTTTAGACTGTAGATCAATACGCTATTCTGAGTGGAAAGGTCGATATGTCGTGTCCAACTGGTGGATACGACGTATCAATTGATCTGTCATAACAGAATACTTAGAAAATAATTAAATAATGCGGGAATTTAAACACACAATTAAATTAATTATAAACATATTACATTACACCAATTAAATTACTCTAAACTAGTGGTTAGAAATACTAATAAAATGAAAGGTTAAACTTTTTCGTTCTTCGGCAACGGCGTCAAAAACTTGATTTGTTGTCGTGTAGGGTCAATTTATTGATTACAAGTTTTAAATTTATATTTAGCCGACTTATCCTAAAACAACACTTTAACGGACAGTGTACCCGATCGGGTGGAGTTTCGTGGTAAGTAAGGTGTCGAACGCTAAGAGTGAGGTCGTTAACCTTATAATCTATCAGTATTTTAATTACTCTAATTAAGTTAATTCTAATTACTAGTTAAACCTATGCTATTTACGTTTTCTAATAGTATGGGGGGGTTTTCAGCCTAAGAGACTGGCACAGGTTTTATGGTGACAATAATTAATTTTAAACACAATAAACATGCAAGAAAACAATCAGAAGATAAAAGAGCGGTACAAGCCAAATAATAGAAAACCGTATTAGCCATATTAAATCCGATTAAACGTTGGTTTGTTTATTTAGTGCAATGATTTCTTATATCGAAGCGGCATATCATTCTTAAGACTTAGGCGGGACATCATCCTAAGACCTAGACATGTTGAATCCTGTCACAATTAACGTATCAGCATAAAGCATCCTTTTGGTTTAATTATAATCTATCTAGGGATTAAAGCAATGGTGATCTTGATCAACCCTAGCCCATCGGGACTTTACCCACTTACTGTTTGACGGCATTTTATGTACTGGTAGTCCACTATTCAAATCTTTATCAATGAATGAAGAACATACTTGTTGAAACATTATGGGTCAGTTGCCGGTCCAACTAAGCTCTTAATTTAAAGATAAAGACAAAACATTATTTTTGATCCTATTGGTCCAGTAATATAAAACATGGTATGGAGAGTTATCCCAGTATCTAGCTCACTTGTTAGGCGTAACTATACCCAATTGAATGATAGTTCGCATATTTAAACACGTAGACAAGTATCATGTGATAAACATAATTAAACTTTTAACTATAAGTTAAGAAAATCGATTTTAAAACAAACCAAACATTAAATCTCCATTATGATGGCTAATACCCTAGGGTATTAGCCCATAACCATTGTAATTATACAAGCGTGATCAATTAACCAAGGTAAACTAAACGTTTTACCGAACGATACCAAAAATTAAATGATTACAAGAGTATAGGAATTACACGGTGTCTTCTATGGAATCGTGATCGATGCTTGACCTTTGGTTGCTCTTCTTGTCTTCAGAAAATCGTCTTTTATGTGTATGGTATGAAGAATATGATTTTGCACACTGAAAACTCGTTTTTGAGTCTTCTATTTATAGTGTCTGGAAAAGTATGGATACGCTTCCCTTGGAGTGCGCGCAAAGTTTATAATCAATCAATAATATCTTCCCAAAATATATTATTCACCAAATCTCTGCATAGTTATCTTGCTGGATACGGTGTATAGTAGGAGTTGGATACGCCGTATTAGGAAGTGTTTATACGCGTTTTCTTGTGAAGAGTTGGCGCTGATACGCCGTATCTCTTTTCTGGATACGGCGTATTGGTTAGAAATAAGATGTCTTCAAATGTCTTTGTCCAAAATATGCGCCTTTTAGCATGTCTTCACAAATTACTCCTCAATTACTGCAAATAACACTTTTAAGCAATTAAGTACAAATTCTTGCAATAATTATATAAAAGTGGTTAGTTTATTCGGGATAAATGATGGTATAAATGTGACGTTATTTGATGTCATCAATTATCATCACCACTCTTTGTGTTCAACCCTCACCTCCTTAAGATAATAGCCACTAGACACTTCATGAAGCACGTCAACAATGACAACTCTACCAATGTCTATGAACCCTTTAAAAATCGTGATTACCATGAAGGTCATCATTGTGACAAAAAAATTCTCTTTGTAACCAACTTGAAACAACCCTTCACTATATCTAAATGCTTTTTACTTGTCAACAACCTTCCTTCTACAATCTACCCTCGCCATATTCAAGAGTTCTATGCTAGATACTACTTTGACATACCCACATCAACACTCTATTTTCGCATGTATGGTCACGGCTATGCTTAGGATATAAGGAAGTTAGGAAGGGTGTTGAATGTATCTTCCAAAGGAACCTTGTTCTTTACTAAATCAACTGACACAAAACCCTTCATGAAACTTAAGAATTATCATCCAAACTCATTTGCGTGTGACCCCCCAGTCAATAGCATCATGATTCAAAATACTATCATGAGACCCAAGTACCATTGTGAAGGTATTCCCTTAAAATTATAGGAGAAACACCAACTTCACCCTCACTTAAATGCATGGGCGGATGTTCTCTTATCAAATGTTTTTGTAGAGATTGAAGGTCAGGAAAGCTTGCCTATCATTTTTGGTCACATGCTTTATCGCATCAAAACCAATACTCTCTCTAAATTTGCTTACTTCATGGCTCGAAGGCTGAGTGGTTTAGACTACAACAATGAGGCACTTCCATATGCTAGGGTCATGACAACACTCTTTGAATACCTCAAGAACAAACATCCCAATGATGTCTCTCGAATGATTGAAGTGGAAGAAGTGACTCCCATGTGTCCACCTTACATCATGGAATCTCTTGAACTCTAGAATGTTGCATTTAAAATAAAACCCTACTGGTAACCCCTATGTAATTGGTAAATACCACCAAGATGTGCTTGAATGCTATAACTTACTTGCTTGAAATAATTCTCTTTTGTGTTTATTGCCCTAGCTTGCTCAACAAAAGTAATTAGAGTCATGAATAACTATACATATAATATGTTAAAATATGTATATGTATATATGCAACAATGTAAAAAGTCACAATAATCCATATTTATGCTCATCCATGTCTCCAAGTTTCCAAATGGTAAGCTAACCCATGTTGGACTTGCATATGTGTATATGTTTGTTGCTTGTGTTGTCTTGTTTTTGCTTGTTGCTGATTGTAGCCAAGAACACTTCGAAGGTAATGCTCTTGACCCATGGATCCCCACCTTGGAACAAGGGGGAGCAACGATCTAGGGGGAGCATATGTCATAATATATATTCTCTACTTCTACAAAGATATCAACCTTCCAATGAAAGTCCGAGACCCCGCCTTTTTAATTTGACAAAAGGGGGAGAAGGAAAGCAAAGAGCAAGATGCTCATGGATCGGGGGAGAACGCTCGTATAGCTAGCAATTACGAAAGCAAAGAGCTATAGCATACATGGGAATAGAAAAGCTATGTAAGACTCATAAGGTGAAGACAGTGTTCAAGCTTCACCAAATTACAAGGCCAAGATCAAGATGCAAACTACATCAATGGCGGTCTTTATCTTCGCTACATTTGTAATTTTGTTTGCTTTCTAAAAGTTTATTTGTCATCATAAAAAATGGGGAGATTGTTGGTGCAACATTGACTAGGATCTCCTTTATGTTTTAACGATGATAAATAAACGTTCGCAAAACGTAAAATAACAAACGGTTAGCCAAATCTATATAAACAGATTTTATGATTATAGTGCGCTGCAGACGTGTCAGCGCGTGGCCAGCGCGCCACTCGCGGTATCCGTTTTTACAGATTTAGTTTTGTCAGCTTTCCTCTTACCCGACACATGTGGAAACTTCAATAAAGGTATGTATATGATATTTGAGCATTTGGGAACACTATGTTAACTTTAATAATTCACTAACTAGTAACGATCTGGAGGTCAGGGAGGATAAAAGTGAAAGGTAGCCATATTAGATTAGATAGAGAGAAAAGGGAAGATGCGTGTGTGTTTGGAAGAAGGAGGAACACACACACCTTTGTGGGAGTTACAAATGAAATCCTCACCCTCCTATGGAAGTATAGGAGGGTATATATAGGCCTCGTGACACATAACTATCCTAATTAATCATTATTAGTCCCTACGTGTCACGTCTTATGTAAACTATTGTAATTCCGTATTAGTCGACATATTTTAAGGCTAAAAATCTTCCTCCAATATCTGGACATATGGAATTACTTACAATGTTCCTAACACGTACAAATACAACAAAAATAAAGTCTTCCAAAGCGCTTCCAATATTGAAGATGTCTTCTGAGTTCTTCTAGTCTTGAAACTTGTACTCCAGCTTGGATCTTTTGTGTCTTTACTTGTGTAGGAACCATTGTAGTATGCATGAGTTGGATTAACTTACCCCCAATCCATGCAGCATGTCTTGAAAAGCTTTCTTTATAGATTCCTTTTTGACGAAGTTTCTAAATCAGCTTCCCCAAAACCAACATCCGTATCTTAAGCAGATTCTAAAACTGTAGCTTCATAGAAGAAGAAGTAGATGTAGAACAGTAGATGAAAATCAAAGAAGTAGAAGAAGCCAACCACACCAAATAGAACTGCTTCTATATTGTTTCATGTCATTACGTCTTGATGAATATCTGTTGGGGAGAACATGCGAGAAATTAGCAACAATTCTTCTCACGTATGCAGAATACTTCACACAAAACATACTAAGTAAAGTAGTTTCCCCCTGGAAGTTGATCTGGTAACATCAAAGTACACATTTTCCCCCATGATGGTTTTGAACTCTCGGAAGCATCATTGTTGTGTATGTACATATGCTCGAGAAGTTCTTGTCATAAGCATAAATCTTGAAAAGTTATGAACTCTCTCTCTCTCTTTATTTACCCTCTAATCATACCACTTATCAAATCCAACGTACTCACTCTCTTCCCTCCATTGGATTTGAATTTTTAAATAAAAAAATCAAACATACTTCTTATCCACCATTGATCCATGTCACTTCACCTATTACACTTATCCGCTTCTCATCTCTATCTCTACCTTTAATTTACATATGATCAAGGAGGCCACTTCCATAACATTTAACTACTCACCTCATGCCAACTCACATACAACTCATTCTTATCTACACCTCTAATTCTCACATGTGCTTAAACATTTTAAAATTTAAATTTCAAATCTTCTCCTCATAACATCCACCCTTTCTCTCTAAATTTGGAATATTCTTAGAATATTCCCTTGTACCCTAAACAACATCCTCAAACTTGGTTAGGATCCCAATCTAGATTGTTTCATTGAAGGAATACCAAAATATCCATGTCTGATAGTTCTTTTCTACTTTTTCGCTAATATTTCTTACAATCATAAAGTCTTTTAAATACTTCATAAACGCTTTTATCAAATGGTTATTTGAGTTGGTTGACCTTGAGTATAAGAATGATTGAAAGGTCATAGTGTGAAGTACAATTGGGGGTTTAACAAGTACGGGTGTTTTTAAGAACGTCAGAATCCTGGAGAAAATACTTTAGGAATCTGGTGGCGCGCTGGCCTTGCGCTGTCAGTATCAGCGTGCCACTCACTGTGAGTATTTTTTTACTCTCCTTGGATCTTTGGGACTATAAATTAACCACATTCGGCATTTGTAATCTCAACTTCTTGCAAACATTCTTTCTCTATCTTTCTCTTTCTCCCATCCCTCTAGTTTACTTCAAAGGTGTTATAAATCTTTCATCTAATCATTTCTATTGAAGTTAACATATCTTTGCAAGAGAGCCACACAAGTACCTAATTTATACTTGTGTGTTTTGTAGAGGGTTTTCTTTCTCATACCCTTTCTATTAGAATTGTGTCTTTAGGCTAGGTTAGGGATTTAATTCTTAAATCAAACTATCATTTAATCGAGTTGTAAGGGAAGTATTGTATCCGAGGGATCAAGCCTAGATCATTGAGGATTAAGTTGGGGTTTGGTAAACTTACAAGGGGAAGTTCTTTGAGATAATAGGTTAAGTCGAATCACGAGTTCTTAGGGGTGGATTCCGAGGGCGGAATCCCGCAGGCAGTAACTCTTCTTTGTGAGTGCCGATCTTTGTGCATATTGATAGAGTTAAGTGTAATATGGTTTATAGTCCACCATAAGGATTATACTAGGAATAGTATAGGTTTCATGGATTCATAACTGGACGTAAGGAAGGAATAAACCCCCTTACTCAACCAGTATATATCGTGGTGTGTCTCTCTCTCTATCTACCTATTGTTCTCATTACAAAGTAGATTTTTACACTACTTGGTTCCTTCTAGACTTGAAGTTTTATAAACTTCAAACAAGTCAAGAAACCCATATTCACCCCCTTTCTATGGTTTTACAATTGCTATCAGAGCAGTTTACTCAAGTTTTCAAGTGTTAAAGCCTTCCCGAGAAGTCGCTTCATGTTGAAAATTCCTTTTTTAAAATTTGAAATCCTAACTCTGATTTTTGAAAAAGCTAAGTAAAGATCCATGGCTCAAGAGAACCGTTAGTCTTTGGGAAGATATAAAGCCATCATGTAACCAACCTATCCACAAGGAAGATGCGTTAGATCGTTCTTGAAGGACTCCTGGTTGTGTTAGTAATGAAGACTATTAAGGGAGAGGCAAATGAAGCATGTCTTATGGTCATTGGATCTCAAAATGTACATCTAAACCCTTAATGTTCAAATAAAGCTTTAAGTATTATTAACCTAGAAAAGGATAATTTTGAACTCATAGAGCTAAATAAGGATTATATAAAAAGGATTACATCTTTATTATAGGAAAAACAAACTTTACAAGAAGAAACAAATAAACTTACCAATAAATCAAATGAACTTGAAAATTGAAACAAATAAGGCTATAAAAATCAAAGAGGTGATTGGACCATGCTTAAGTTGTAAAGAACTCACACATGTGGTTGACCTCTTTGAAAAATGATATGTCTAAACTTCAAAACAAAACTCTTAGCTTTTCAAAACACAAAAAAAGTAACAATACTTTGTATGACATGTCATGTCAACAAATATCATCACTTGATAAGAGTAACTTGATTAATTATCACTCTAAGTGTACCTAACTCATTTAACAAACCTAAATCTAAGGCTTTTCATAATTAAAGAATCCCCTCTCAAAAATCTTGACCACCATATCAAAGAAGAAATCACTATTATAACAAACCACATCATAATCAAGCTCATAATTCTTTTTATAGGAGAGATAACTCTTACCCAACCAAGGACTTTTCTACAATTATTTTTTATCTAAGATTGGCCCTTATTTTCAAAAACATCTCTTACCAATGTTTTTAAAGTTTAGTCTAGAGACAATAAGTATCTTGCTTCAAGATCTAAGAATGTATAACTTGGAAATGTTTTATGCTAACCTCAATGGACCCAAAAGACAATGGGGACCGAGAGTTTGAGTTTCATGTTTGTTTTATAGGCATGTTGGAATCATTGTCTAAAGTCGGATTCTTGGAATGTTAATATCACAAACAATGAGGATGTATTTAAGTCAAGCGAGCAATCTACAACAATCTACATTCTGAATAGGACATATATTAGAAAGACATTGAATAAAACACCTTATTAATTTCTTAGGGGCAAAATGCCATCCTTAGGTTACTTTAGAGTTTTTGGTTATAGATGTCGAATAGGGACCATCACCACACACGAGTCTAAATCTTACAACGGATTCTTTATAGGATACTCCCAAACCTCAAAAGGGTACATAATATTTAACAAGGAAACATTGAAAATTATGGAATTTATGCAACGTAACCTTTGATGAAAACATGCCAAATGCTCTAGATTATAGGATAGAAGAAAATCAAACACAAATCTTTGAGGTAAGCAAATTGGCCATAGACAACCTAGAAGAAATAGCTCATAGGTTAGAAAACGCAAAGGAAGTAAATAACCCTCCAATAGATCGAGTCATAGGTGAGATAAATCAAAGAGCACTTAGGTCACAACTTCAAAATAATTTCTTTGCTTTCATATCCACCCTAAAACCTAAGAGTTTGGAAGAAGCAATTAAAGATGAATGTTAGACAATGGCCATGCATCATGAACTAAACCAACTTGCACGAAATAACATTTAGGAATCAGTTCCACTATGGTCATATCATTACGGAGTTAAAATGGTCATTTCAAAATACATTGGATGTGAATAGAATAGTTAGTAAAAACCACGCTTGGTTAGTAACTCGTGAGCCTAATAAACCAGAGTCACCCATAAATACCTTATTTGACCTAGTTGCACAACTTGAGTCATTTAGTTATTATTAAATTGTTATTCGTTTCATTGGATGGTTTAAACTCCAACAAATGGATGTTAAAAGCACTTTTTATCGATTCATTGACAAAGAGATATACGTCACACAACCACCCGGTTTTATAGATTTTCAAAAACCTAACTATGTATCCAAAATGAATAAGGCTTTACATGGACTTGTGCTTAAAATGAATCATAGCATAATAATTTTATATCATACCTAATTGATCAAGACTATGTGTTAGGAGAGAAAAATAATATAATACTTCTAAAGAAAAGAAATAAGCATCAAATAATCATTCACATATTTGAAGATGATATTATATTTGGATCTATATGTGAAAATCTATGTGATGAATTTTTTAGAATGCATGCATAATAAATTAAAAAAATGAATAAATTAGGAGATCTCACACAAAGTGACAATGGCATATTCATATCGGAATCAAAATACTTGAGAAGTTGTCTTAAGAAATTTGATATTGAAAATGCAAAATCCATTAAGACGCTAATATCAACCAATTTAAAACTTACCTGGATAAGGATGGAGTTTCGGTCGATAACACTAAATATAGATGTATGGTAGGGTGTCTCCTATATCTCACTGATTACAGACCCGACATCATGTTTAGTGTATCTTTGTGTGCACGATTCCAAGACAACCCTAAGAAAATCTCCTGGACGTCGTTTTAAGGATATTTAGATACATAAAGAGCACTCAATATTTAGGCCTTTAGTACCTAAACGGCTCAGGTATTGAAGTTTGCGTCTACACCGAATCGGATCATGCAGGAGATTATGTCGACAAAAAAGTACAAGCGGAGTTTGCACCTTAGTTGGAGGATGTCTAACACAATGGTGTTGTAAGAAACAAACGGCTCTCGCTATATCCACAACTGAAGCCAAATATGTTGCCGCCGGAAGGGCTTGTCAACAAGCTTCATAGATGAAGCAAGCCATAAAGACTATGACATCCACTGTGAAGACGTCCTTGTACTTTCACGACATACCCAAAGGTGACAATGGGACTAAGCAAAATCCCGTCAGTCATCCCAAAACAAAACACAATCACAAAATTCATCATCACTCGCTTGAGACACTGGTTCAAAAAGGGATAAATTCTAATGGAGGAAAAGTCGCTCAGAAAAGACAACATTGACGGTCAATCCTCACCAAGCCCTTGAACGTGAACCTTTTATTATTTAGATTAGGGGGCTGCATGTCTAGAGCATAAAAGAATAAGAGTGGTTATTCCAAGACTCATGTGGTTTTCAAATTTAAGTTACTACTTGCTCATAGTTGACCTTAAATTTTATATTACAAATTTGATTTGTAATTAAAATCTCTAAACCAATTAACAAAGATTAGTTCTTTGTTAACCATACAACATTTCCATGCAAAACTCATTTTAATTTTATCCTCAATTATCCACCATCTCATCCAACTCTAAAATCACCAATCTCTATCCTTATTAGACCACAAGATTGTATGGGCCCACATCACCTCAAACTCAAACAAAACCCAAAAATCCACGTCATTCTCAAAATTTCAAAATATAAAAATTCCTCTCTTCTCCCCTTCTCCCTTCGCCGGCGAACAAAATCAAGGACCAAGCCACCACCATTTTTCTTCTTTCTTCTTTTAATTCGTGTTTACTTGGTATGTCTCGATCACTCATTATTCCATGTTAATTATTTTCTTATTGATACTTTTATCTAATTATATGTATCTTTGATTTTGTCCCTCTTTAATTTGATGGTTGATTCAAAACTAGTTTTAGGCATCTCCAGACACTTTGAATTGAAAATTTTGGTTGATATAAAACATGGAAAAGTCCAAAATACAAACAAAAATATGGCAAAAAAATTTCAAAATCCTTTGGAACATTAATTTTTTTGGGTCAAATGGGAAAAAAGGGGGGGGGGGGGGCATGAATTTTTATTGTTTTGTGACTATTGATTTTTGTGTTACAACTTTTCTTAACTTGTTATTTTATATACTAGGAAAAATAGGTGATGCGAAAAAAATATCCAAGCTACATGAAATCATTCCGTGGGTCCAACAACAAAGCCTACAAGAAACTTGTATCCCGAAACTATCACGAGGGTCATGAATATGACAATGACTACCTAAATCTCTCAGGACTAAGAGATCAATTCACCCGTTCCCTATGCCTCTTGATGCGGATATTGTAAATGCATAATTTTTACAATCCCCTAGGCAGAGTACATAATTGTTGTAGTGTAGTATACGCAAGTCTCGGGGGTTGTTATCGTTCTCTAGGGGAATAGTTTGTGAAGGCTCGAATTAAATGTAACTAAGGTCTAAGGGTTGAGAGAAGATTATTTTTGTATTTTTATATTTTAAGAAAGCAAGTAAAATCTCGGGTTTGAAGGGGTTTTTGTTTTAAAGCTAATTAACTAATAAACTAAATTAAATCTAAACTAACAATGTGAAAACTCGTATAGGTAAACAAACGTGTTCACTTAATCATGCACTACTCCTTAGTTTGATCCTCCTAATTCTATTGCCCGTCACCCTTGTGCTGTAATGTGTAAGTATTTCCTAATTCATAGAACTAAGTTTCATGCAATCATAAGCAAACACTAATTAATTTAGCCTAGTTTCTGTTATTGAAGTAAGAACAAATAATCAATCAACTACATAGATAATATTGTAGATTAAAGGATGAAAGGTTCTTCACTTTAAAAATCATGGTGTAATTGGTTTGGTTACTATGGTTTGAAAGAAACCCGAAAATTTTGCCCAAAAAGCTGATAAAAAATCGTTCCTCTATAAAATACCATACGAATTCCACACTTGAAACAACTAAAATTAGGGTTTGTATATATAGAAAATAACGCGACCAGGCATCGCTTTGTAGTTGCGAAGGCCGTCAGTCGACGAATTCTACTTAGGGTTTCTTTTGAGTCGGCTACTTTTAACGTCGTCACCAAAATCCTAACACCATCGCTTGAGCCTCTTGACGCCGTCACAAGGAATTGTGATGCCATCTCCAGTCACTGTATGCTCTTTAGATATTGAAATTCGTGTAGAGTTGTAATCTCATCGTGTTTCTTCCCATATTGAGTACCAAGTCGCGTGATTTCCTCCAAAATGTCATCCAATTGCTGAAAAAAAAACAAAAAAAAAACAATTAGCACGATATTTTAAGCATATTTGCATCATTTGGGGGTTTTATGAAACACGTAAAAAGTGTATAAAATGACACCTCATCACCTCTCATTCGTACACGATCTTCCAAACAAAATCTATCCATGTCACCTCCAAGAGTTCTTCGCGCTCTATGAATTTGATCAAACCAACCGTACCCTAAACTTAAAATGTATGGTCACGACTATACTTGTAGTTTAGAAAAGCTTGGAACGGTCTTAAACATATCCTTGCAAGGACGATTGTTCTACTCCGATTCCACAAACACCAACGAATTTTCCTAATACAATTGATTTCGATGCATCCGATTATGCATATTCAATGCATCCAAATCAAAAACACATCTTTAAAATAATCCTTTCCATTGTGATGGAGCACCCTACCATTATTGGAATGCCGCTTACCTTCATGAACGACTAAAGATGTGGGAACACATATTAACCTCTAATGTGTTCGTCAAATTAGGCAGCAAAGGTAATGTCTCTATCATTTTCGACTACGTGCTTTATAGCATTCAAATCAATATCCATTTTAACTTTGCATACTTCATGGCAAAAAAATGGTAGGCATGAGGACGAATGATAGGTTGATCCCTTATGCTTGATTGTTTACACTACTATTCAAAGTTGCCAAGAATGAACATCACATTCATAACAACTTCATACATTGGCAAATGTTATGGGATCCCAATTGTATCACATTCAACGCCCTGCTAACTTGGTGCAAACCGACACATTGAGTATGCAGGAGGTGCCCAGACATGGAGCATCCATCATTAGTGGACCACAATTAGATCTGGTAATAACATATTGATGCACAAATCAATGAGTGTTGATGAAAGACATATGGAGTAGAGCCATTGATGAAATTAGCCCGGAATGAAGTGGTTGAAAAATGAGCAATAGAAAAGGATGTGCTTTGGAGAAAAAATGGCGTATAAGTCAGACTTACTAAAGAAAACGTCAATATAGAGAAAGCCGAACAAAGATGGAAACTATAAAGAACTTCTTGAAGAAATGGGCAACCACAATATCTTGTAAAGACATTTAGTAATTTCGTGTCACTTTATGTGTGGTTTAAGACTTATGGATCTCCTTAATAACTTGACTTATGTGTGCTTTTGAACTTAATTAAACTTTGAACTTGGGTTTGTAATAATTAGACCTTATTCTATGGTTATGCATTGACTTATGTATGTTTATTCATATTGCTTTGCATGTCTATTTACTCGTATTGATATCCAAGTCTTCAAATGGTAAGCTAACCCATGTTGGACTTGCACATGTATATATGTTTGTTTCTTGTGTTGTTTTGTGTTTACTTGTTGCTAGTTGTAGCTAAAAACACCTTGAATGTAATGCTCTTGACCCATGGATCCTCGCCTTTGAACAAGGAGGGAGCAACAATCTAGGGGGATCACGTGCAAATATATCTATTCTCTACCTCTACAAAGATATCAACCTTCACATGAAAGACCAAGATCCTGCCTTTTTATTTGAAAAAAGAGGGAGAAGGAAAGCAAAGAGCAAGATACAGGGGTGAAAGCTAGTATAGCTAGCAATTACAGAAGCAAAATCTATGTAAGGCTCATAAGGTGAAGACAATGTTCAAGATTCACCAAATTACAAGGCCAAGATCAAGACGCAAACTACATCAACGGCGCTCTTCATCTTTGCTACGTTTGTAATTTTATTTGCTTTCTGAAATTTTATTTGTCATCATCAAAAAGGGGGAGATTGTTGGTGCAACATTGACTAGGATCTCTTTTATGTTTTAACGATGAAAAATAAAAGTTCGCAAAACGTAAAAAAACAAACGATAGCCAAAATCCGTAAAAACGGATTTTTGCATCTAGCGTGTAGGGCACGCGTCAGCACGTGGCTAGCGTGCCACCTGCGGTATCCGTTTTTATGGATTTACGTTTATCGGCTTTCCTCTTACCCGACACATGTGGAAACTTTAATAAAGGTATATATATATATGATACTTGAGCATTTGGGAACACTTCAAATGAGGTTTAAACTTATAGGAGCAAATACGAATCCTCCTATTTTTCACCAAAACGCCAACTCAAATATTTTATTAAACGCCTCTAGCCAAGGCCGAAACTTCTTTCTAAACCTAGTATGAACTTACTTTCAACATACAATCAAACGAAAGTAGTCATTTGACCTTAATATGGATTTACGTTGTTCCTAGTCACGTAACAGGTTTTACTCCCTTATTGGTCAAACTAAGTCAAAGGTCACTTTGCATAAACCCATCATTTCCCGTTATGGGATATGCTTTACTTGAGATGTAAAGCACTTAGCTTGTTTACATCAAGATGATTAGTGATCAAATCAATTGTTTATTATCATGGATTAAATCCAAGTGACTAATTGAGTTTGAGGTATTTGGAGGTTAATCATGCTTTGAGTTTCTCAACTCCTTACCTATAAATGTTTGACAAACTCACACATGTAATCCTCACATGTACAAGATGTCTTACAAACTCTCACACTTCTCCGTACAACACTTCCATACCATACTTCCTACAACACATCCTTCCTAATCATTTGTCAAACCCTTCTTACCTAACAAATGATTATATCCTTCATACACTCTAAACACTCCTTTCTTAAACCATCCCATTAATCACATATGCCCACTCTTTTCTTTCTTATTGGCTATGTGATTATAAACCCAAAAAAGTCTTTTGATTTCACTCTAATCATCATCATCTTCATACTTCTCATCTTCAAACCATCTCCAAGCCTAAACTCTTCTTCACTCAAACCTTCCCTAAATAATACCCAAATGGGACAAATCACATTCTCTTACACCATTGTACCTTGTGTACTTCTTGTCCCCCAACATTCCAACATAGGCTCCTCCACGTCACATCAAAACATTCTCCACCACATATCTCCTATTCACAAACCAATTTAAATTTCATACACATACACACACACACACACTCTTTCATCTTAACCTTTGATCATACAACTTCATTAATCCATCTTACCTCACTCTCTTCTCCTCCCTTGGATTGAAATCAAACACACAAATAAACACACTTCTCACTCTAAACAAACACAATCTCTATCCACCCTTGATCATGCCACTTCACCTATCCAACTTACCTCTTCACCATCTCAACTCTACCCTTCATTTCAAACATGATCAAGAGGGACCTTTCCATCACATCAACATCACCTCATACCAACTCATACACAACCCATCCTTATCTCTTCCTCTAATCCAACATGTTTTTAACCAATTTGAAATTTAAATTTCAAATCTTCCTCCCATAACATCCACCATTTCTCTCTAAGTTAAGAATATTCTTGGAATATGTTGATAGAAATAATGCCTAAAAACATTATTAATATTTTTCACCTACAATATTTTTTCACATCTATTACATTTTTTAAAATCACAAAATATAATAAACGTACCTTAAAAATTAAACGTAAGACAAGTTAAAAGTATAAATTTTGCATTGAAAGGAAATAATCACATAAAAGAAATTAATAAAAAACTAGCATCAATGATTTTAATGATCAAATGAAAATTTTATTACAACCTCACACTTATTATAGATAAAATGTTTGTAAACATTTGATATAATTAATAACAAAAACATTTCTACAATTAACAGAAAAGTTTTATTCAAATAAATAATTTGAAAATACAAATTATCGGACCTAAAAACGCTAAGAAAGTTCCAGAAAATGCTCCCTACACAAAAAAGACAAACTGGGTGTAGCGCCTAGCTAGGTCGGCCCACTTAAATACTCGGCCCCCCCTTATACTATAATGGAGATCCGCCCACCTATTTTAAGGGTACCCCCATAGTAGACGCTACTCCAGAATGTCCAATAAATACTTAACTAATTCCTACTATTTCTCACATTGTGCACTCAATATCATTCTGATAACAAAACAACCCCAACATCGCATTACAAACGCATGTTAACTAATTAATTCATAAAGCAGATGTGATTTCAATTGATCCAAACACCAATATACTCAAAGCAAGAGAAGAATACATCCTCCCAACAAGTGTGAGAAGTATTACACCTTTGAGGTAGTTGCAATCTATTCCTCCAATCATAACATGTAAATCATATTGTAAAATCTTGTAAAATATTTGTGTAGAAAGAGTTAGATCTAGTGATTGAGGTAAAGTATATATGAAATATAAGTGTAATTCATCCAAGAAGTTGATAGTTTAAGGATGTGAAAGTAGGAAGTGAAGTACTGAAATAGTGTAGGTAGTAAGACATAGCTAAGGCGTGAAGAGTAGTGTAATTGCGAAGTTTGTGTTGAGAAGTCGCAAAAGAAGTTTGAAAAGTTGTGAAGTCGTGATAGATTTGTATCCTTTGCTAATAATAAAACTCGACACGTAGCTAATGGTGCCGGAAAAATTATAAAAGCCGAAAGTTGAGTACGGATTTTCACCGCCATAATGGAGTATTTAGACATAGTGAAGAAAACTCTCGAGTTAGGTACTCGAGTAGAGAGTGATGGGCGAAGATAGGTTGCCTCGGTAACCGAACCACTATAAATCCTGTTTTTGTATTAGATCATTCAAACACATAACACATATTTACTTTATTGTTCTTACTTATATCTATTATACCACATGTGCAGTATTGAAATTCACAAAACGGTCTCAACAAATTATTTATACACAAACTTAAACATTAAATTAAAAAGCGGTAACCTAATCAACCCCCTACAATTTCCCACAATTGGTAACATAGAGCACGTCAAAACAAGATTTTTAAAAAAATTTGTATTTTAAAAACATGAATCGATCTAAGAGACCGAAAAAATAATTAGAAGACATTCTATGCAAAGACCACTCACTATTGAAGTGATGGACTTAATTTATTGGAAAAAATAGTTTTGAAACTTATTTGAAGTCAAAAGATCTAAGAATAATTGGCATGATATTACCAGAAGGTGAATTTTCTACCAAAAGCACTAATATTCACAGAAACAACAAAGTGATAAAAATATACCTTTTCATAAACGACAATGATGAACTAAAAAAGAGAAGAGTGGCTAAAATATTAAATTAAAGCTAGAAATGGTAAATTATATAATTGCTTTACGCCCACGTAACTGAATATGAAAAAAAAATAAGTGTCAAACGCAAAAGAAAATTGTGATATACTTTAGTTAATCACCTCATTCAAGGTAATAAACAATGACCAAAGCAACCAAAATAGATCTACTTGTTTCAACAATAAGAACAATATCTATGGTCTCGAAAAGGAATACAATAGATGAATGTCCATTTCGTAAAACTAACACTTTATTATTACTAGTCTAAAAAAGCACTTGATGAAGGATTTTTCACGCAGAATTATGATAGAAATTTCTAAGGGCATATACAACCAAAATGTCGCTCAAAAGTCACGGCGATTGAAGAATCAAAGAAATCTAAACAACACCCCCCCTTCACATATGACGCACACAATTGGAAAGTTTAAGGTTTATGACGAAGTTAAATAAGAAAGATTCATAAACCGTTCAAAAGCAAAAGAAACAAAGTGAGATCAAAGATGCTTTGAAAGCTTAGAAAGGAATCTAGTGATGATTAAAGCTCACCCTCCGATAGTGAAGATGAAGAAAAACGCACAAGGCCGTAGGATACATTCAAGGAAAATTCTTACAAAAAGACGATGACGATTTGATAAACAGATCACATTAAAGAAAAACATCACTCCCAGAAATAAATGTACGACAAAAATGGCAAGGCTAAAAGAAAAACTTTAAAGTGTGAGATCCAGAATCATCTCATCGGAGATGTTCTCGAAACCTATCAAACTGTCAAAACACGGCGTTTGTTGGAGATCTTGGAAGTCATAGCAACAAAGATAAAGAGGGAGAAGACAAAGGACGAAAAAGGGCCTTATGGACTAAAGCGTTCGATAATGAGTTGCTTACGAAACCGAAAACTTAATAGAGGATGACCAATATACACATTAGACAAGAATAAACTTATAGTGAAGTGAATATAGTGACTAGAGCAAAAAAAGGACTAAAAGTCATGGCTAAAAATTAAGAACTCAGATAAACTAATGCAAAAATGAAAATAGAGTAATAAGCACTAGAAATTAAAAAGATAAATTGATACTATGATAGTAAAAAAGTAAGGCAGTAAAAGAAGAATGCAATAAATGACAAGACCTTAATTTATGATAAATAGAGAAAGGACTTATATGAAAGAAATATCTAGGCTAATCCAATTTAATGATATTAGTCACTCTCTTAAGGAAAATAATAAGTTCTAGCAAAAACCTTCCGGAGAAAAATCCGATATTAGGAGTTTAATTTATTACCAAAGGGTGTCACCTATCGAAGACCAAACAAGATAATTTTATTGTAAGAGCTCAAGAAGTCGAGTCGAATAAAAAATTGATAGAATCAAACCCAAACTCAAAAACAAAATTTATACCCATAAAACAATCCTATCAATTCCTATTGCAAGTAGAAGATGAGGTATAACCGAATTTACCAACCCATCCTATAAAAAACTCGAGTCGATTTACTAAACCCACAATGATGTCCAAAACACCACCACCGAGAAGAAAGAAAACACTCATCCACGTTCCAAACACCATCAACCTAGGAAGACCAAGTAGACCCAAATAACACTATACAGCCCCCGCTAATACACACAATTGTAGAATCATCCACACCAACCAAGCTTTACTCAATGTGGAAGATGTTCACCGTGCATGTGTTCAAATCAAATACAAAACATGTTCGAAAACAATAACTTCGAACCCATGAAACGATGGGGACCAAATGGCTAAATCATCAAAATCTTCCAAACAGTTATCATCTACAAGCATCCTTTTGGCCATCGTCAACCAAAATGAAGAACTCTATAGGATTTCCATAAAATCCTCATAACCTTACAGCTATCTACCATGAAGATTATATAGTAATTTCTACTTGAAGGCTAAGGTTACTAGCACACCTCACCTAATTTTACGTAAATAATAAATTGGAATATGAAATCCTTAGTAGATAGTATAAAAAGGTAAATATGAAGTCACAGAAATGTCAATTGATTGGACTTTCTAGTTTTTAAAAGAATTTGTTCATTATGAACCATTCTTTCACATGGATTATCTATAAACCACTATAAAATTGAAATCTTCTATGGCCACGAACTTAACATAGACAAAGAAAACATTTAGTGATAATAATTATCAAAAAGTATGATGTAGATTTGCATCGGAATAAGTCTTAAACCACTATGGATGAAACAAACTCCCCTTCCACCTCGACGCTCGCCACAAGCTACTCTATTCAACATCGCCTTGTTGAAGTCTTTACTCCATTCCATCTACTCATCCCTCCACAATATCCACTCTTTATTCCATTCAAAACGTATTAATAAATTTTTTTTCGTTTCGAAGAAATTGAATTCATCGTGTTTCAGCAAGAAGTCTAGATCAGCGAATCAGTCTAAGTGCTATGACATCCTGATTATCTTTCGACCGAGATAGACAAAGAAACCAGTATAATTAAACAAAAAGATTAATTAAAAAATATCATATACAATCTTACAAAACTTAGCCAGAAAAAAAAAGAAATTATTTTTGGCTCAGAGTGCGGCGCACCCTTAAGAATTAAAGAGGACCACCGTGTAAAAAGTGGCACCGACTTAATTAATTAAGGGGAACCGCCTTAGGTTCTGACGCTCTGCTGCGCCGCAGCACACCCCCTTATAGTCGAATTTATACCAAAAACAACACTTTTTCCACTCTTCCCACTCCCCTACCTTTGTGACAAAAAATACCAACACACATTGACATCAAATCAAAACCTCAAATCTATCTAATTAACCAAAATTCGCAATGGTCTTTCACTAACAAGTCAATTCAACAACCTTACTTATAAGTTTTTCAACCTTCTTTTAGTTTGATGTACATCCAATTTTGTTCCAAAATTCAAATTGGTGTGTTTGTATTCATATTGTTATATTCTTGTATTTAGTCTAGGATTTCCAAACTGAAAATGGAATCCCATAGTCAAATGAACACCTACAACCTGATTAGGCTTGAATCAAAACCCTGTAAATTGTAGTCCGAAAAAATTTTAAGACAAAAATCTACTAATGAAATATCTGTGCCGAATTTTTTGCAAATATGTATTTTTTAAAACTTACACCTTTTATGATTAAAGCCAAAACATGTTTAAATATACTCAAGTAAAAGATTTATCCACACAAACACAACCCCACACACCAACACCCACACACACACACACTCACCCCTCATATATATATATTAAATTAATATATATAAATATATATAAAATATATATATATAATATATATATATTTCAGATCAAGGATAAAAAAAATAAAAATAAAGGATTGTTTGGTATCAACTTCCTAGGATGATTATGTTTAATCGACGAGATGACCAACACTACATATAATAAACACGTATATAAACACGTACAAACTAGTGTGGTCAACAAAAATATAAATAATACATGAAAGCAGTAATTGACATAAAAAACAAGATTTCAACACCATTAAGTGTGTCAGCTGATAAGCAACACTACAAAATAAGACATTTATAGAGTCACAATAAATACTATAACAAGTAATAAGTCCAATTGTCAAACAACTCACACGAATTGACGAAATATACAATCAATTTGAGTACATTATTGTCAGATAGCTTAAAGTTGAGTTTAAAAAAATAAACTAAGGAAGCCATAAAAATACTTCATTAGATTATTATTTAGATTGTATCGCATAATAAATGATTTGATATTCCACATATAGTATTTTGTCAGTTACAAACTCTTTTTATTTTTGCATTTTATTTGACATTAGGTTAGTTGACTTTTTAAGGTGACAAAAATGCCGAAAGCTACTACCACCGAAATATCTCACACTAAAACCTACACCAAAAAGTATTCAAAATACCGACCTCTCCCCTACTACTGCCCAATACTTAATTCAACCCAATAGAAAACCCACAACATTCCACTAACTGTTCTTGTTGGTTTAGATCAAGCCTACTACAAATCCAACAAAGTCAGCGTCTCATTACTAAATTCACTTCAATTGCTTTTACAAATCAACGAAACGCGATAATTCCGAGATTTATTCTAAGACATCCCATAGTCAATCACTGTACAAGAACCGATGACTATGGAATCTTGACTCACTTTATATATATTGCAACACAATTTATAACTCTTACTCCCTACAATTCGTCAAATCCTCAAAATTCCATACAATGGTTAAGCCGTTTTTACAAAAAAAGTGGGACCATGCATCTCTTGAATATTCTTAAGAAACCGAGGGACCATATTGCACCGATCTTCCTACTCCCGACATCATCCGTCGACTTCTTGAATTGGAACGTGTCGTGGTAGACCATACCATTAAAAGTCAAACAGTCGCTCTCAATCCAAATGAAATTCTCACCAAAGAACTAAGCCCTGGCATGAAGCAATAGGAAGAACTCATTCGAGAGAATGTATTCGGACTAGGAGGACATCGGGATCGTCTCCCCGCTTGTCTTGCTCACATATTGTATTGTGTTGTTGCAAAAGAACAATACAATCTTGATTATTTCTTTGTCAAAAGAATCAAATGTGCCAGAGCTACTCCAACCGCAAATCTTCCATATGGCATGTTTTTAACTCATCTTTATTGATACGTCATGGAAACGTACCCTCATCTTGACAATGGCACATATGACATTGTTGAGCGAGTCATGCGTCCTCTTGCCCTAAGATAAACTCAACGACCTCGAAGTGATCGTGGCAAGGCATGTTGTTCCGTCTCTTCTTCATCCTTTCATCATCAAGGCACGTCATCTCATCAACACGATGATGATGATGATGATGATGATGTCAAAACTTCTCGAGCAAGTAATCCATCTCTTACCACCTATATTAACTATGTTAATCCACTCGACTACCAAAACTACCATATGCCTTCCTCTTCCGAGTAAACCGATGAAACTCTCTTTGCACGACAAACCACCTTGCTCAACCAAACGCAACGAATGCATGAGGAGATGCGCGGAGGGTTTAAGTCATTTGGAAAGGAATTAAAAGGAGTGTTTATCAAGAAGAAGAAGTGAAGACATAAGAGAGAAATTAGCTAGATAGCTAAATATGGTTTAAGATAATTTTTAACTTGATTATGTGTATGTTCTAAACAACTTGTGTGGTGATTATCTAATTTATTCAGAAAGACTTGAGTGTTGGTTATATTTAGACACTTGTTTGCTATGATGATTTAAATCTTTGGTTGTTTTATTTAATCAACTACTTATGCTACTTTGGTTTCATGATTTGATGTGTTTATTACACGTTATATGATTAAATGTGCTCATAAAACTCAATAGGGCTTGCTGCAAATAAACCACCAAAACAGAAATACTCTCACAAAAAATTCTAATAAAAATCATTTTTCTGTAAAAAATGGAAACCAGTAGAGGGCGGCCCCCTTAATTCATAATGGGCGGCCCTCTTATCTTTAAGGGGACCGACCCCTAATTAAGGGGACCGCCCTAGCAAATCACGGGTAAAACAATATTTTTCCTGCTTTTTGACACTCTTTTACCTAGTCTCAACTATCTTTACCCAGAATGCTCGAACACAATTTGGAATAACCTAAACTAGTTCAAATTCATTCATTTTCTAATCCATTCTCTTCTCATAAATCCCTTCCAAATGATCATCACCAACACATCATCTTCCTCATTATACACTAACCATTATCAACCTCCATGGCTTCACTAAAAGCTTCCATTTCCAAACCATCAAAGAAACCAAAATTCACCATCATACCACCAAAACAACTATTGACTTGACAAATGAAGACACTATAACCCCACCACCCAAGCTTCAAGAATCATCTCCTAGTGCTCCCAATGCACCCTCTAAAACTCCATCCACCAAAGACACCTCATCCTCTTCAATTGACTACACACCAAAATCACCAACCTCATCAATATCACTTTCACCCAATGGTTACTTAAACCTACCAACATATCTTCCTCCAAGAGTTTCTCCACCACCTCCAACTCAAGCACCCAACTCAATGGAAATAACCCTCTCACTCTCACCCATTACTCCACTTGATGTTCATCACAACTCACCATCACTTTCTCCACCCATCATTGGGCATCTTATTCCTTGGAATTTACTCGAAGCGTATGGTGATTCATGCCTTTGTTGTATCGACAACCAAACCCTCATTTTTTGGTTAAGGGATGAACTTCAATATATGTTTTCATATATTGAACATATGCTCTCACAACCACCAATAATCATCATCCCACCACCTCCACCATCTTCCCCAAACTAAACATACTCTATGTTTAGTTTCTACAAAAAGGGGAAGAAATGACATAAAACTCACTAAATACTTGTTTAAAAATAATTTTACATTTAATGAGTTTAAATTTTGTAATCATCAAAAATGGGAGGATTGTTGATAGAAATAATGCCTAAAAACATTATTAATATTTTTCACATCTTTACGTTTTGATAATCACAAAATATAAAAACGTTCAATGTAAAATTAAACGTAAACAAGTAATTAGTAGTAAATTTTCATTTCGAAAATTATATCACTTAAAGGTATGAATAAATAAATGCTTAATGCATTTTATGATCAAAGGAAATTTTTATTCAACCTCACACTTTTATAAAATGTTGTAAACATTTTTATAAACATTACAAAACATTTTCTACAATTAAAAGAAATGTTTTATTCAAAATAAACATTTTGAAATTCAAATTTTCGGACCTAAAACGGCTAGAAAGTTCCAGAAAATCCCCCCTACACAAAAGGACAAACTAGGGAGCGCCCAGTCTAGGGCGGCCCCCTTAAATACACGGGCGGCCCCCTTATCTTTAAGGGGACCGCCCACCTATTTAAGGGGACCGCCCATAGGTAGACGCTCCTCCAGAATGTCCTATAAATATTGGACTATTCCCCACTATTTTCTCACCTTTTGCACTCATTCTTTCTGATCAAAAACAACCCACACATCTCATTAAAATCCTTTGATCATTTAATCATAAAGCTTTGTTTCCAAGTGATCCAAGCTCAATTCCTCAAGTGCAAGAGAAGAATACTTCCTACCATCAAGTGAAGAAGTATTACACCTTTGTGTGTTGTTGCAATCTTATTGCATCCATATCATAACTTGTAAATCATTTGTATATCTTGTAAAGTTGTGTAGTAGATAGATCTTGGTGATTGTTGTAAGTATAGTTGAATCTTAGTGATTCATCCAAGTTGTGATAGTTAGGTGTGAAAGTAGAAGTGAAGTAGTAAAGTAGTGTAGTGAAGAATACTAAGGCGTGAAGAAGTTGTGTTGTGAAGTCGTGAAAGTAGTGAAGAAGTTGTGAAGTCATGATAGATTGGTTCTAGCTAATATTAGAACTCGACATCTAGCTTAGTGTCAGAAATTTATATAAGCGAAAGTTGTGTACGGTTTTCTCCGCCATAAGGGAGTTTGTTGACATAGTGAAGAAAACTCTCGAGTTAGGTACTCGAGGAGTGGAGTAGGGCGAAGAGGTGCTTCGTAACCGAACCACTATAAATCCTTGTGTTGTGGTTTGATCTTTCTAACTCTTATCTCTTATTTCTTTATTTGTTCTTACTTATTTATATTATTCATATTGTGCAAGTATTGAATTCACAAAAAGTCGAATCTAAGTTTTTATAAACAAACATAAACATTAAATTAAAAAGCGGTAAACTATTCAACCCCCCTTGTAGTTTTCCACAGAATATACCCTTGTACCCTAACTAGCTTCTCAAACATTGGTTAGATCCCAACTAGGCTAGTAACATTGGAGGAATACCCAAAATACCCTTGTCCGATAGTTCTTTTCTCTCTTTTGATATCGGACAAACAAAATTCTTTTAAATACTTCACAAACTCTTTTATCAAATGGCTATTTAAGTTGGTTGACCTTGAGTATAAGAATGATTGAAAGGTCATAGCGTGAAGTAAAATTGAGGGTTTAACAAGAGCGGGTAGTTGAAAAGCCAAAAACCTGAAAAATTGGTTTTGGGTCTTTAGCGCGTTGGCCACGCGCTGACACACGACCAGTGCGCCACACACGAAATCATTTTACCCACTTTGTGTTTTTAGCCTATAAATACCCCCTCTTCGCCTTTGTATTTCTCACCTCTTGCAAACATTCTTTCCTCTCTTTTCTCTTCTCTAATCCTCCAAGTCTAAACATTAAAGTGTTATAATCTTCTCATCTCATCATTCTATTGAAGTGAACACATCTCTGCAAGAGAGCTACACAAGTACCTAATCCATACTTGTGTGTTTTATCGAGGGTCTTCTTTCTCATACCCTTTCTATTAGAATTGAGTCTCTAAGCTAGGTTAGGGATTTTGATTCTTAAATCAAACTATCATTCAATCGAGTTGTAAGAGAAGTGTTGTATCCGAGGGATCAAGCCTAGATCATTGGGGATCTAGTTGGGGTTTGGAAAGCTTCCAAGGGGAAGTCTTTAGTGGTTATAGGTTAAGTCAAATCACGGGTTCTTAGGGGTGGATTCCGAGGGCGGACTACCGTAGGTAGTAACTCTTTTTTGTGAGCGCCGATCTTTGTGCATATCGGTGGAGTTAAGTGTAATACGTTTTATAGTCCACCATAAGGATTATACTAGGAATAGTATAGGTGTCGTGGATTCGCAACTGGACGTACGTAAGGACTAAACCCCCCTTCCTAAACCAATATATATCGTCGTCTCTCTCTATCTCTCTTTATCTACTTATCGTTCTCATTGCAAAGTAGATTAGTACATCACTCGGTTCTTTCTAGACTTGAAATTTTATAAACTTCAAAGAAGTCAAGAAAACCGTATTCACCCCCTCCTCTACGGTTCTACGACCTACACAACCAATGCTCGAACAAACCTTTTATCCACTTTCTAAGCCTCCCAATGGAACCATTCGTTTCAATCCTGGATTAACAAAAAAATATCAAAAAATAGTTGAATAATTGATTACTCCCAACAAAAGCTGGATAAATATTTATTAATATTTCAACAATGCATTATACACAAATATTTATAGTGATGGAAGTTCCAAGTTATAGAGTCATTCGTGCCTCGAGTCAGAAATCATAAAATTATGTGCCACCTAATTATCGAACGACCTAATGGCAAAGCAACCTAAAGCATATAAGGCAGTAAACAAATCCTTTTCACCATCACAACTAAACTCTTTAAACCAATGAAAGTTTTCACTTTTACAAACCCGCAAGATGAACAATCTGACCCAAAACCGATGGAATCCCGGATCACACATCACAATGTCGGCAAAACATGGTGTCATTTTACGGTATCTAATTTCGTATATGCCCAAAAACGCAACATACCAAGTCACCAACTCTTCAAATGTCATCACTTGTAGGCGGGTAACAATATCCCTCACGTTAAGTATAATCTTAAACATCATGTATTGTCATTAAACTGTATCTTTTTATTTTTAAATACAAATCAAGGGATAGACATTAAACGACACAATTTGGCATTCCAAATCCGTTTTTTGTTATGGCCGAAATACTTTAGTGGCTAAAAAATAAGGTTGCTTGTTATAAAAAACAATTTTTATCATGGAAAAATCACGAGCCGTCGGCTAAAAACATGTTCCTATATTGCCGAACTAAAATAAATATTGCTACTTCATTATTTTGTATAAACGAAGAATGGGTAAAAAACAACATTTGCTAGTTTAAGCATAATCTGAAACATCATACATCATCTTTAAAAGGCAACGTCTTACTTTTATATGCAAATCAAGGTTGAAACGTTAAACAGGAAAAATTTTGGCAGCACAAAACATGCAGCGTTTAGAATTCGATTTGTGTTTTTTTTCAAATACTTTATTTGTTTCAAAATCAGTTGCCTTTTTATAACAACTATTTTTTATCACGATAAAATGACAAGTCAAAAGCTAAAAAGAATATGTCTCTATACCTCCAAACTAAAATAAACACTTGTGTTTTATTTTGCTCATTCGACCACAAAAAAACATTACGATATCTTGTCATTGGTATCGCATAAAGGCCAAAATTTTGGCGGCACTAAATCCGTATCATTTTAGATTGTATTTGTGTTTTGGCTACCATATTTTATTATCTACAACCGAAAAAAATAAAATAAACACTCGCAATATTTTTTTCTGACCATTCGACAACGAAAAAAATTAACATATCATTTCATTGCAGTCTGGCATTCTATAAAACGATAATCAAATGAGCCAAAAAAATATCAAGCTACACCATGCAATAAGAGCATCCAAATCAGGTCAACAAAAGCATGAAAAATTAGAGCATTCAACAACTAAAGTTTCAAAATCAATACTGAACAAAAACCACAACACCTACACTTACATTTTCTGCGTTTTTGTAAAAAAGAAGTAAATTTTCTGCAGAAACTTGCAAGGGTATTTTGGTCATTTTCTGTTGGGTTTCGGGTCTCGGCTAAAACTAAAAAGTTGTCCGAAACGTCTTTTTACATCAAATTGATTTAGAGCCCGAGTCGTGAAAATGTGATTTAGCGGGTCGTTTTGGACGGATCAGATTTAAGAAAAATGTATAATAAAAAGTCAACACGGCAAAATTTTTAAGATTAATCAATTAGTGTTTTAGCAAATGATTAGGTGTAAAATGTATTAACTAGAACTGAATTTGCAATTAATAAGTTAGTCTTTCACTTTCGTTCACATCTAGATGTCTTAATCTTTATAATGGGTCAAAATGAGTAATTTTTATTAAAATTAAATATTAGTCGGAATGGGTTAAAATGAAGTTAAACTTAAGGTGGATCATTTTAGTGGGTATAAATAAGTAAGTTTGGCTATGGTATAAGATTACATACATGTCGATATATATTTTCATATACTTATGCAAATTATGCATTTGCTTATAATTTATATATTCTTCTAAATCGCGCACCATTATTATAGGTCGCGGGTGAGACGTTGTCGCCGTTCTTTCTATGTTGAATTTCTCGTTCGATACTTCATTGCTTCTCGGTGAGTTCATAGCCCCACCTTTTCTCTTTCAATGGTTTTCATAAACTGTTTTCGGGGTGAGAATACATGCTCGTTTACTAAGCAAATTTATTGATTTCTACTACTTAAGCGTTACATGACTAATTTTACTAAAGCTTTTACTTGCTTACTACATGACTTTAATACATGGTTGTTTACTCATGAATTTACTAAAGCTTGATTTGCTTACTACATGATTTGAGATCACTGAATTCTTATATATGAAAAGTCTTTCACCGTTGTCCGATATCCGCGCGCGCTTACTCTCTGATCCTTTATAAGCTCTCTTTTGCATTTCTACTACTATCACATGGATATTGAGTATTTAAGACTTGGCTATAATTTCGCTCTCTTACGTCTATATTATGACGTCTTACTATTTACCTTATATCGGTCCGTTATATGAATATTGATCACTCTGACTTTCGCGTACTTCTTGATTTCTCATTTACTCCCTTAAGCGTTGATACTGGTATTATATAAGGATACCTATGCATATGGGCTATTTTCTTTTTGATCTCTTACGATTAACTTCGAACTTTTTCGCGACTTTACCTTATTCTCTTTTGATGATATTGAAATTCGGCGTAGTTTGTCAATTCCACTGGTTATTTTAACATTCGACTCCAAGTTTGAACACTCTTCTTATGCTTTTGAATCGCATATGTGATTTCGTAATCCATCGTTTTGAAGTCTTCCAGTTGATGGGAATACGACTTTAACTTGTCACCTCGGATCGTGCCGTCTTTTGGCACTTACCTTTGGAACGCGATTGACTAACGTCTCATTATTCTTCTCGTTACTTCTTATGATTTTGAAGAATCATGCCGCCAAGGAGACTCCTTCTTCTCAACGTAACATTGTTTTGATCTCGTGCTTTGTTGTGACAATGCTTAAGTAGGCTAATTTATAATTATCTTATTGAAATGAATTGGGACGCCTCTTCATTTGAATAAGGAAATTATAAATCACTGAACCATAAATTTCTAATTCTTATTTACATGGATTGGGACGCCTTTGGATGTAAATAATGATTTGTAAATGAGTGGGCTTAAGTGTATGGCATTCGTACGAATAACTTTCTTTCGATTTGTAATCCGTTTGTACGAATAATTCATTTTCTTCGTTCATCTAATCATTATCTTTATTATCTTCATACGAATGAGTCTTTAGACTTCCTTCGATTCGTAATTTGTTCATCTGATTATTTTCAAATGTGTATCCGACATGGCGTGCGTCTCTTTTAACAAGTAATACATCCGTACGAATCATTCATTGCCTTTACTCTTCTAATCGCTATCATTATTGCTTTTGTTCAAATGACTATTTGAACTTCTTTCGACTCATGATATGTGATATGGATTTTCTTTTTCGAATGTGTATCAACCGTTGCAAACCCTACGGCGTATAAGGCGAATTGAGCACCGGGACGACGCTCTCTTAAGGTGGGAAGGTTGTAGCATCTTGATATGTGTTTAATCACATATCACTTTTCTTTATAAAAACGAGCTTAAATGACCAAAACAAATAGAAAATACATTGTATTTGTCTGTATTGTGAATTGTGTCTTGCAGGTACTGGATATTCATAAAAAGGACAAAAACAAAGGCAAAACAGACAAAACCGAGCATGAGATTGGAAGAGCGTGAGAAAAACAAAGCTGAAGGCGTATTCATTTTTAATGGGCCAACCAGTACCCGTTTTGTGGGTCGGGTCAGCCCATTAATATTTAAAGTATACTAAACCTAAGCCTAATATAAATACCTTTGTCCAATATCTAATACACTAGTCCAAATTCCATCTCGCTAGCCCAAGCCCAACTAAAATAAGTCAAGCCCAAGCCTGTCCAAGTAAAACAATGACACGCGTTAAGATTTACTGTTCATTCATCCTCCTCCTTCTTCACCCTGCAACACATAAACGTACGGGTAAAACCTTTCCACCCTCCCATCCTTTCTAGAAGATTCACATGGCAAGTATTACATCATTACCTTGCCACCTTGGCAATCCCAAGCTATCTTATTGGTTGTTGAGACGTGGAGTGATCTAAGGGCTCATAATGGATGATTGGAGGTTGTTATGATTCAAGGGCTTGGATTGAAGCTTAAGGACGCTCCCCTCCTTCTGGATCCTTCTCTCCTCAACTATAAATAGAGAGGCAGTCACACACACAGAGCTATCTAGTTTCTAGTAGTCATTTTAGCTTAAATTTCAGCTTATTGTAATTTTTACTTATTGTATTTCTCTTTTAAAGCTTATAAACGTTTGATTATTAATAAAAGTTTCAGTTTCATTTAAATTGTGTTTTGAATTTTGTTTTTACCTTTATGCAATTTAGCTAAAATGAGTTTGGATTTCACTTAAATAAGCAATAAGCTTCTCATTACCTTATAAGCTAACAACTATTCAATTAAGCTCTCTTATAACTTAACTGAATAAGCTAATCACTTAAATAACCTCAAAATCAGTTTAAGCTTTAATAAGGATGATAAGCCAGACTTAGAAGGGCTTATGGTACTTTACTAGCTTATGAAAATAAGCTGGAGCTTGTAGATAAGCTCTAAAGAGCATTTATATGTCCTTGTTTTGAGCAAATGACAAGGTTAGTGTTAGATATTAGAAAAAGACTCGGTCACCCCGTGTATTTTACTGTTTATTATAGCTCGTAGTTTAATAGTTAATCGTATGATTTTTGGTTTTGAACCGGGTACTAATACTCTGTATTTGTAAGAACTATAAATACCTCTTCCAACTTTGGAAGAGGTAGCTAGTCAATATTCATTTTCCATTTTACACATAGAGTTTCTCTCTCTAGAAAAACCTCTCCATGTATTTCTCTCTCTAGAAACTAGCCAAATCCAAGAAATATCTTTGGGCTGTAAAATATGATATCCTACAATTGGTATCAGAGCTTTGTGGTGATTTCGTGAGCTTGTGTGGGTTCGGATCTTGATTAGATCGTGTTTTCTAGTTGTTTTTTATGTTCTTGGTTCGAAAATCAAAACCCAGATTTTTGTGCTTAGATATGTTTATGTTTATGTTTTTAAGCAAGATCTAGGCATAAGGTAACTAGTTGTGCAAGAAAAATTTTCAATGCTCTTCATCAGCTTTTCAAATTCAACCTTGAGTTCTTCAAAAGTAAGCTTCTTTAACTAATCCATTTTCCAAGAGCTTTGATTTTTGATGAAGGTACTCATATAGTCTCTTTGATGTGCTTGTGTCATGGGCTTTGCTTCCTCTTCTTTGCGTAGCCTTTTATTCTGCATTAATACTCTTTTTTCTGATTTATCATGTCCACTATCCCTCTTTGCAATTTCATCACTAGACACTTTTTTATCTTTGGAGACTCTTTGCTAATTCTGTTATTTGCTTCAAGCTTTGCTCTAATGGTTATCTAATCTACTTTAGGTATAGAACTGTGTGCTTCTTGAACTTCAACTTTTCTTTTCTATTGTTGTTCAGATAGTTCTTTCTCCTCTTGTATTCTCTTAGCGAACAAAGCATCTAAGTGAATTGTCTTGCATATGTCATCTATAAGCTTGCAACCTCATAGCTTCTGCAAAGCCAGCTTCTTCTTATATAATCTATTCTTTTGTCTTTTAGTAGCTTGAACATCTTCTAAAATCTATGGTGCTTTTTCCTTCCCTTTGACTGGTAACTAAAGATGGAACAAAACTTTCACTGTAGGAATTACATCTAGGAGTATAACTGGTTGTTTACCCTGTATTACTCCTGGCCACTACCTGGATTAACTTTAACATTCAGCATATTAGGGTCACTCTTTTGCTGCACTATAAGAAAATCCATACCAATACCAATATCTTTATCCTTACTAGCTGACCTTGCTTCCGCGTGTATTTTCTAACATTTGAGAGCTACCTTTGATTAAAGGTTTATAGCTGCTTAATAAGGTTTGGAGGGACTAATATCTTCTCTTGTGCCTCACTGAAACATCTAACCTTTTAGGAGTAACATAAAATCTGCTTCTTTTTTCTTCCATAGAAGTTCTTACCAAAAGAAAACTTGAGGTTCTTCTATCTATATCTTGATTTTATCCTTTGATTCTCTGTTTCTTATCTCTGAGTCAGGACAAGATAGCCCTCTTTAACATTCTCTTCAAAGCTATTTCATTGAGATTTCACCTTGTTACCAAAGTAAGGACAGCCATGGTCCCAAGGGTCTCTGTTTTGTCTCTTTCTGCTCTTTCGCTCCAAAACTGTTCAATCTTGGTCACCATCTTATGGTATATTGGCCATCTATTCTTTTAGTTGCGAACTTTCCTCTGCACTTTCCTATGTGTTACCTTTAGGGAGAGGTGATTCATGGGACCTAGTGGAGGACTCGATGATTGTTACCTACTGTCCATCCCAGGCATCTAAGCAGTGGTGGTTGTTGGAGTCCCTCATGTTTCAATCCCCCCCACTGTGTGGTAGTTGCCTCATTCTGCTACAAAGATGATAGTAGGGACCCTGAGAGCTGAGGAATTCAGTTGCCCTGCTGGGATTAGACCTAGGGTGGTGATGAAGGTTGTGGTTCAGATAATTGGTGATGAGTTGTGTATGGATGGTAATGGATCAGGTGGGGGTTAGGAGCCAGCTCGGGATTGGCTGATCCCTCACCTGATCTGGGATGCTGCTTCCTGCATCTTGATACAGGCAGCTTACATATCTCTCCCCACGGTTGCTCTCCATTGGCCCCCCTTGGGCTCCTGCTCTAAAATACTACCTAACCATGAACACATGAGCCACACACACGTTAAGACAACCGGCCTTGGTCTCATCCCCCCCCCCTTCTCCCCCTCCTTCCGCACTAACCTATCACCTCCCCCCAGCCCCGCATTCCAATTCTCCACCCCAAAATTGACTTCTAGGCTTACATACCACCTCTCTAACTCGCATCCTTGCAACCATGCCACCCCCCCACCCCACTACTCAATGTCTAGCCCTTTCCCCCAGACTTGGACACAATCTCACAGGAATTCTCAAACTTACCTCCTGTCCACACTCCCCTGACCTCCTCTTACTTGGGCTCCACTCCACACAGACGCATTCCACTACACACCCCCCCCCTGTCCATACCACCCTACGCACTACCCGCATACCTGGCCAGCAATGGCTCCCTTTACACACCCATGGCTCCTTACTCCTTGTAGGCCGCTACCTCCCCTCGATTGTGCGAGACACCACCCACCCGATACTCGTCAAACCACGATAGGCACTACACTCCAACATCTTGTGCCCTACCATGGCACAAACGTAATCCACAACATCCACTCGCATCCCAACACGACCCCTTACACCTTGCCTTCCTTGACTTCCTCATTCCCCACTCCCCTTCCCCCACACTTCCCTCAAACTACCCCCTACCGCCGTCCTCTCTAGCTGCACCAGCCTGACTTCGACTACCACTCTCGCTCCACGTTTCCCTCGCCCCAGGATCCACCCCACTCCTCTACTCCCCCTCACCTCCACTGCTTCCGCCTCACCCCAAGCTCATTACCCCACTCTGCACCGATTCACAAACACTTCACACATGACCTCCACTCACTGGCCCCACCAACCCACCCCTCACACAAGGCCCCACACCCCCCCTCCTCTCACCTCACCGTGCACTCCCCTTCTCTCACACACTCACCCCCTCCGAAACACCTGAGCCGCCCCATTCCCACCCCATCCACCACATATGGTCCAAACAGCAGCCCAACAACCCCCTCTCCCTACCCCACCCCCCCCCACCCCCCCCCCACCCCATCCACTTCCTCTCACAATCTCCCATCACACTTACTCCCACCCTCCCACACTCCCCCCCCCCCCACACCAAACCACTCCACTCCTCACCCCACCCACTTGTATGTACTAAAGGCCCTACCCTAATCCCCTCCCCCCACCCCTACCCCCAATGGTCCAATGGTACATGTTCCCCTGCAAAACCCCTTTTCATATTACCAAAAATCTTTTTAGTTAAAGTTGAGGCAAGATACTTCCCAATATTTTCAGTAGTTATATCCATAATTATTTGTAAAAATCTTAGATACATTAGAAATTTAGTATTACTCTCCAAGTTGTGAACCATTCCATCAAAAATCATTTTTGAAAAATTATAAACCCTATTACTAGATAGACAGATTAATGCAGTAGCAATAGTACTACCAAATTGAATACCCAATCCACCAGATTTAGGGTTAATGCAGTGGTTTAGATTTTGTGGATTATAAACTTCCATTGGGGTGTAAAATTCTTTTTCCAAAAAGTAAGTTTTCCCTCTGTAACATACCCCAATGTGGCTAGTCTTTCATAAATTTCAGCATCTGGTAAATTAGTTATACCTGTTGCATCTTCCAATTTAAGTTGACTTCTGATAGATGCTTTAGTAATGGTATGCTCCTTATTATCTATAGATGCTGCCAACTCTTGAATCTTATTAGCAAGTGTTCTGACAGTTGTAGTCTGCTAGAACTGTTTGACTAGGGAATCATAGATAGTGGGATTATGAGTTAAGGCATACCTGAGTGAAGTACCTTTGAAAAAATCTACTATCTCAGTGAAACCAACACTTTTAGTAGGTTTCTTTAGAAAAGCAACCATGTTATGCTTATCCGAGTACCTCAAATTGGCCATCTTGAATTCTTGAGGAACAAAAGTTGTGATTAATCAAATTTTAGTGCTGGGTTTGGTTCGTTTGAGTACTAAAGTGCTTGGTTAAGTTAGAGAGTAGGCATGACTTAGACAAATGCTAAACTAGGTTTTCTTGATTTGACCTCGACTGAAAAAAATAGTATCTTTATAGTGAATAAAGATATTTATTGAATTAAATTCAGTAATTATCCAATTAAGAAACCTATTCGCGAAGTAATTTCCGTAAAAATATCTAACGGTAATATTTAAATAAGGAAAGTCAGTTTTCCCTCACTAGCATCAACGGTCATCTACCAGTATTAATATTGGCCTAACAGAATTAACTTTCAGTCTACCAGTATTAATATGACATATCAGTATTAACTTTTGTTTACCAGTATTAACATGTAGGCTACCAGAATTAACTTGTAGGCTACCAGTATTAATAATGACATATCGGTATTAACTTTTCTCTAGTTTTTATAGTACTTTATTCACATTAAGACCAGATATGAGAAAGCTACCAACACAGCATTCATCTATCCTCAATCCATAATTGTCTGAATGGTCTAACCCAAATATAAACAGAAAAATACTGCAAGACATCTCATATGGCAGTTATTAACCTGACTAACTATCCTAACATTCTAGGATTTTAATTCTAAACTACAAGAATAAACTACAAGTTACAAACTTTACGAGTGAACCTTCCCTCACATGTTAGCTATAAAATTTAACATCCCAATGCTAACCTACCAAAAAATTAAATTCCTTGTGACACAAAATCCTTGGACGAGAAGGTCTGCAACATTAACATCAGTGAGAATCTGATAACATCTATCAATCTGTTTTCATTCCAGCAATCCCTTATGAAGTGATGTAGAATCTCAATGTGCTTTGGTCCTTGAGTGATTGACAGGTTTCTTTAAGAATATACTTATGGTTCTTCATTGTCATATGGATTTTGTGTTCATGAAATTAAAGCTATAATCCATCATCTGATTCTGTATCCATAGTACTTGCCCACAACAGTTAGCAACTGTAACATATTCTGCCTCAGTAGTAGAATTTGCCACAATCGTCTGCTTCTTGCATTGCCAAGATATCAGTCTTCTACCATGAAATTAACACCACCTGGTTGGTTGATTTCCTGTCAGGTGGCGCCTCCATAATCACTGTCTGAGAAAGCTTCTAGTTTAAAAGGAGAATCCCTAGGATACCATAACCCTAGTTTGGGTTGATGTTTGAGGTACCTAAAAATCCTTTTACTGCATTTAAGTGTGAAACTTTTAGAGTGAATTGAAACCTAGCACAGACACAGACAGCAAACATGATGTTTGGCCTTGATGCAGTTAAATACATCAGGGAACCAATCATAGACTTGTAGACATGCACATCTATATCTATACACTTCATCTTTTGACCATGGGCTTATTTAACTCATATTGGGAGTTAGTAGCTGTTTTGATGAAACAAACATCAAACTTCTTTAAGGATGTCAGCTACATACTTGTCTTGACTAATAAAGATTCCATCAGGTTGTTGTTTCACCTGCAATCCCAAAAAGAATGTGAGCTCACCCATGGAGCTCATCTGGAATCTTTTGTGCATACAATCTTCAAACTCAGTACACATAGACTTCGTTGTAGAGGCCAAAATATGAATGCTATCCAATTACACTTGGGACTAACATATTGTCACTCTTGTTCTTTTCCTGATAAACCAAGGTTTTGATCTATGGTACTCTCTTAAAATCCATTTTCCAAGCAGGGATTGAAGAAGAATAGTGTTCATTCCTAAGCTCTTGGAGTCTTGATGTGACCTTATAAGAGCTTTGATCACCTTATAAACTTTGTTTGGATGAGTAGGGTCAACAAAGCCTGGAGATTGATGAACATATACCTCCTCTCCAATAGTGCCATAAAAAATGCACTCTTAACATCTATTTGGTAGACAGGAAATCCCATGCATGATGCAAAGGCTAAAAACAACCCGATTGCCTCAATCCTGGAAACATGTGCAAAAACCTCATCATAGTCTATACCTTCCTCCTGTCTAAACTCTTGTGCTACAAGCCTTGCTTTATTTTTCACAACAATACTCCTCGCATCCCTCTTATTCCTGAAGACCCACTTTGTGCCAATTGCCTTTTTCCTAAATGGCAAATCAACAAGTATCCAAACCTTCTGTAATTTGAACTGGAGCAATTCCTCTTGCATTGCTTCAACCCAACTTTTATCCTCTAAGGCTTGTCATATCGTCTTGGGTTCTTCTTGGGAGAGAAAACATGCTAACAAACAGTTTTGATGGTCTTTATGATTTGTTTTGTTCTGATTATAGATGTAGCTTACCAAAGCTTGTTGTACTGAAGAAGCCTTTTGGATCTTCCCTCTTGTTTGAACTGCTAATTTAGGATCTCCTAGAATTTGACCTTTAGGGTGATCCTTATGAACTCTGAGTGTGAGAATAGGACTGACATCAATGGTGTTATCCATATTGTTGAAATCAGCCTCTGTACCCACATCTTTATCATCATAGACTCTACTGAATATGCCATCATTTGGAAATGCATTAAAAATATCTTCTAAGTCAGGCATATTAGGATCAATGGGTAAATCAACATTGAAGAGAGTAGATGGATAATCAATAGTGTTGCCTTGAATACGTACTATTTTTGTTGTCCTCCCATGATAGACAAATGATGATTCCACCGTATTGTACACCAGTGGGAGTACTAGCTAGCACTAGATATTGATGTGTTAGCAATACAACCAATGGTGAATTGGACGGCACTAACATATGGGCCTACCAGTATTTAGTTTGTTATTCTGGTAGCATGAGACTTTTTTTATTGCCCTCTTCTTTTCTTGCTTCAAAGGTTGTCTTGTAGCATCATACATATGTTTTAGCAGCAATTTCTTAAGCAATCATCCTCTCAAGATCATCTTTCAAGGTTTTGGTCAGCTTCTATCAACATATGTTGTTCTTCTTTATCAGCAATATCTTCTACTGAAATCCTTTGCCTATAAGGGTGTAATGGAAGCAGTATATATTCTTGAGTAGGTTCCTTATCTTTTTCTGAGGATCTGCAAACATACTGTTTTGTGTATCTGGCAACACATTAATCTGATTTTCTTACACTAACAGGGATATAGTTTCATTGTATTTGTTAGATAAATCAAGATCAATACTTCCAATCTGGTCCACTTCCCTGCCACATTTTGATCTTCAAGGAAATCAATGTGCATGTTCTCTTCTACTCTTTTGGTTCTTTTGTTGTATACTCTAAAAGCCTTACTAGTAGTAGAGTATCCCAACAAATATCCTTCATTTGATTTCCCATCAAATTTGCCCAAGATATCTAAGGTGTTCAAAATGGTCAAGGGGTACCCAAACGGTCTCATAAAACTAATACTAGGTGGTTTATCTATTAATAGTTTATAAGGTGTCTTATTTTGAGGTTTGGTTCACTAATACCCTATTCGTATTAGCAAGCAGTGTTTACGTGCCTTGCCCAAAATGGGATTGGTAAAAGTGAGTTTGTAGCATAGTTATGCCAGACACTCAATTAATGTCTATTTTTTTTTTCCGCAACCACATTTTGCTGTGGAGTTTTAGCCACACTAACTCCCTTTTTTTTTACCCTCTTCTTAGACAAAATTCTTTACATTAGCTGGTTCTTAAACTTATGTCCCATGATCAACATCTAATGACTTTTAAAACTTTTGGTTTCAATTGTTTTCTAAGCCTGTGATAAATTTATAAAGGATCTCATTTGTTTCATCCTTGGTAGCTAAGAAAAATACCCAACTAAATCTGCTGAAATCATCAGTCACAACCAAACAATACTTTTTCTTATTAATACTTTCTACGAAGACATATCCAAATAAGTCCATCTGAAGTAATTCTAGTTCTTTCTAGCTTGGCCTTACAGGAGAAGGTTTTTGTAGCTTACCCTTTTTGCGGCAAAAAAGTGTGGGCTTTCACGAAATACGTAGAAGGTAGACCTCTAACTATGTGTCCCTTAACAAGTTTATTTATATTTTTGAAATTCACATGACCTAATCTCATGTCCCACAATATAGACTCATTTGTTGTTTCATTTGCATATAAACAAGTTATACCTCCAGAAGGAACAATGTTCTTTAAATCCAAACTGTACACACCATTCTGTTTAGGAGCTCTAAGTACAACTTGATTTTCATCAAGAAGCTTAAAGCTATGAGGCAGAATAAGGCATTCAGTGTCAGTAAAGAGGACACTGTTTTTCTTGTCATACATTTGTGAGACAGAGAAAAGGTTAAACTTAAGTTCATCTACAAAATAGACATCATCAAAGTCTAAATTAGCAGTTCTGATTTTACCTTTACCTGTTATTTTACCTCCTTTGGGATCACTTCCAAAAGCCACAAAGCCTCCATTGTAATCTTCATAATCTGAAAGATAAGCTTTGTTGCCAGTCATATGGCTAGAGCAACCACTATCCACCAATGCATGATCCTGTAAACAGATCTCTAGATTGCCCTGCACAAAAAGTAAGAGAAATCAGTATCTCTTAGGGACCCAAGTCACCACAGACTTAGATATCCCTTTTGGGTCAACATACTCAAACTTCTTGAGTATGAAAGATCCTTTTTCTTTGGACTCATGATCCATGTAATTTCCCTTAGGCCTCCACACCCATCTTGACTTCTTAAGAGCATTATCCATCTTACCCTTACTAGTATTAACTACTGCTCTTGTCCCAGCAGTAGTCATATTTTTAACCCCAGAAGTTTTAACATCTTGTTTTAAGTCTTTGGGTCTAACAACTGGTCTTGTGTAGTAAGACCTCTTGATTGGTGAATATGAGGCTCTTGGTCTTACATTGTCCATTCTTGGGTAAATTGGTCTAATAGCACTACCAGTTTGTGCTATTTTTGGGGCAAATTGCCTATCAGTACTAACAGGCCTAGCAGTACTAATAGGTCTAGCATTACTAACATTATGTATTGCTCTTTTCCCATTAGGTTTAACATGATTAATCAAACCTGTTTTGGTTAGTACTCTTTTTGGGACAAAAGTCCTTCTCGTTTGAGGGTATTTCAATTTTTGTGAAATTTTTTGGTGATTTACCCTTTTAGCATTATCACATACTGGACTCTTTTTGGCATAAAAATCACAATCTTTGATCAAATGGTCAGTACTCTTACAGACAAAGCAAGCTTTTATTTTCTTAAATCCAATTCCTTCTTTCTGAGAAATTTGACCAATTTTATCAACTTGAGTTTTAACTGTTTGAGTCTCATTTGTCTTAACAGGGTTAAATGTGTTTACTTCAGACACGTCATCCTCATCATCTGAGTTCCAATCCTCAATGATGACTTTATCTTTGTTAATCTTTGGTTTAGATTTTTCAACTTCATTTGTTTTACCTACAGTCTCACTAGTTTTAGATTCACTAGTATTATCTTGTGGCTCAGTTGTTTTTGACTCAATTATTTTCTTCCTAATGGCATATTCATCTAAACCTGCAAATGATATGTCAGCTCTTAGGGTTAGGAAGTTCCCTGTTATAGGAGGGGGAACAGCATGATACCCATCTGCTTTAGAGAACCTATCATTTGCTGGTGTGATTTCTTCATCACTTGATCTAACCTCAAAAACAATCATACTAATCTCACTATCAGTTTCAGACTTGTTACTTATTTCATCCAATTGTGTGCCATATCCTAAACCATTTTTATCTTTAGCACTCATTTGACTGTTGAGTAATTTATTAAGACCCTTTGACGTTTCTTCATTTCCATTCTTTATGTTAACTTTAACTCATCTCTTTCCTTACCTGGCTTTTTTCTAGTTACATTTTTTTTTTTTTTTAAGGTTGTTGATTTTTATTTCTCTGCACTTAAGCTCATAGTTTTGAAACTCATATTTTTCACCCCAAGCCAGTTTATTCTTTTCATGTCTAATTATTCTAGATTCTAGAGACTCTAAGGCTAACTCATAACCCTGAATTTCTAGTCTGGCTCAGTTGGTTTTTCTCTTTCATGATCTTTAATTTTTTGAAGAGTTTTAGATAGACTCTAGGACTTATTTTAGAATTGTTGTGTTACCTCTATTGTCAAAAAGAAACTTGATAGTTGAGGAGGATGATGGCCATTTAAGCATAATTAAACGGTTCATCAAAATCTCATAGCTCCTAGTTATGCTAGAGACCCATCTTGAGCCACCTGTGCTTGTGATGATGGTTAATTGTTATTCATCCTTCCCTGCCATTAATACCTTAGATCTTTTCCCTTTCGGTTCCTGCCTGTTTGGCATTCTCACTTAGCAATAGTGCCATTTCCTATGACAGTTGTCGCACTAAACTTTTGAATTATCAAAGGTTACAGGTTGTTTTTTCTTTGAAATCTAATTTCCAATCATGGCTTCTGAATGATTCTCTGCACCCTAACAGTCAAACATGGGGCCACCGTCCCTTCTATATCTATTTTCTAAGTCATCTTGATCAATCTGCTGTAGATCCTCATTATTAAATGGAGGACTGGTTGTCTGTTGTGCAAAGAAAGAGCACACTACTTCATCAGCACCTGGAGTAGATGAAACCTGACTTGATGAATTAGTTCCTCCAGCAGTATTAACTCCAAAATTTCCACTAGCAGGACTAACTTCATTAGTGTTGCTTGTATTCTCAGAAAAAAGAAAAGCCAAGTTCTAAGAATTAGATGTGAAACTTAAAGACCTTTTTATCTCATCTTCATAGACCCTATGGTTGTTGTAGAGATCATCAATATCAGTCTGGTCTATGACTGGCTTATTTCTCATGATTAAAGCAATTTGGCTCCATGAAGGAGGAAGACTTCTTAGGAACTTTTGGTTGATATCTTCCTTTGATACTGGTAGAAGACAGCAAGAATCTACAATTGGACTTATGAGTTTTTGGAACTATCATAGAAGCCCTTATCCAGACTGTGCATGTGGTTGCCTGTGGTTAAAGTTTCAAACTGATGTTTTAAAACATTCCTCTGCATCTTTTTGGATTCATCATTTCCTCCAAACCTTGATTTGATTGCAGCCCAGAGAGATTTAGCATCTGGAACATTATGAAACTTAAGGAGATATTCATCAGGTATTGCTAACAGCAAGATGCTCTTAACTCTTTCCTGATTCCTTTTGGCAGTCAGTTGTTTGGCAGTCTTAGGAGCAGGAGGACTAGATTGTTCTCCTGCTGGTGCAGCCTCTTCTTGGAGATCTCCATCGACAATTATATCCCATAGGTTATGATTTGTGTGACAGATATATTGTCGCATTCTCATGCTCCAAATATCATATTCTCCCTTTTTGATGATAGGGATTTTCATTGCTGTTATAGTTGGTGGAGGAGAGTCTTGTTCTGCCATCTTACTGGTTTGATTGTAAATCTGCTTCAAATAATGGAGTTCTTCTTATTCAGAGTTTCCACACAAGCTCTGATACCACTTGTTGGATCCCTTACTGAATAGATCTTGAACCTTTAGCTTGCAAAGGGTTTGTTACTTTAGATAAATCCAAAGCAACAATAATGAAACACTGATTGAACACTATTGATTATGCTAAGAAGAACAGTATTAAGTAAACACAAGAAATCTTCTATCAAACTCACACTTTATATTATAACTTGAATCTGCCTTGATTACAAACTATGATTGCTAATTGATCTTTATAGATCTGTGTTTTTCTAACTATGCCTAGGGTTCCTTTTATACATCAAGGAAACCCTAATGGTCTTTACAAAAACGCGTATAGAGATAATGCATATCCTTTTCTAAGATATCTCATGCATATCTCTAACTCTAACTAACTTTTGCATAAGCAGACTTAACTATAACATAACAGTACTAACTTTAACTATCAGTATTAACATCTTTATACTAACAGTATTAACTATAATACACTACCAGTACTAACTATGCTAACTCTTCTACTAGTACTAACATGTGTACTAGCAGAACTAACTATATTACTAATAGAATTGAGTCTAGAATACTTAAATCCCAACAAAATTATAAATCACTGAACCATAAATTTCTAATTCTTATTTACATGGATTGGGACGCCTTTGGATGTAAATAACGATTTGTAAATGAGTGGGCTTAAGTGTATGGCATTCGTACGAATAACTTTCTTTCGATTTGTAATCCGTTTGTATGAATAGTTCATTTTCTTCGTTCATATAGTCATTATCGTTATTATCTTCATACGAATGAGTCTTTAGACTTCCTTCGGTTCGTAATTTGTTCATTTGATTATTTCCAAATGTGTATCCGACATAGCGTGCGTCTCTTTTAACAAGTAATGTGTCCGTACGAATCATTCATTGCCTTTATTCTTCGAATCTCTATCATTATTGCTTTTTTACAAATGGCTATCCTGAACTTCTTTCAATTCGTGATTTGTTATATGGATTTTTCCGACTGTGTATCAACCGTCGCAAACCCTATGGAGATATAGGCGATATAGAGACCGGTGACGGCCGCTCCCTCAAGGTGGGAAGACTCTAGCATCTCATATTTTACGGTCAATATTTTAATCGAGCTCTAAAAATCGTCGTTTTAGCTAGTTACGAATCGTGCCTTGAATATTTATCCATTTTAATGTTTGAGAAATCAATAATTCTATATTTTAGCTTCGAGAGCTTATTATTTTTTTAATACTTTTTGACTTTTATCCGCGTTTGCCCGAAACCGTGTCAAAATAATGTTTTTATAATTTTTAATATTTTAACTACGTTTTTTAAAAACAAATATTGTGGTATAAATGTCTTAGAAAAATAAAAATAAAATTATAATTTATAAACATAACATGTAAACCAAACACCCTTTTTCTTTTAATTAGCTCCTACTAAACTAAAAATCAAACACTCCTTATGTTTTATTAGCTCTTACAAAGTGACAAACCAAACACCCCCTATTATATTTTTATTTTTATAAACTTAACCCATATATAACCCACTAAATCTATTAGTAAAAAAAACAAAAATAAACACACACACTATCTCAGATAACAAAACTTTCGTGTCCCTCCCCCTCTCTACTTACTGTTCGATGACAACACAACAAGAACCACCAAAAACCTTTATCAACAATTCCTAAATCACTTCCATTCAATCCCAAATCAATTATAAACTAAACCCCATCATTCTTTTCAATTAAAATCCACCATGCATAAGATTTTCCCAAGTTCTTAATTTTTCTTGATTTTTAATTTTGAAGGGTTTTGATCTAATTGAGGGTAATTAGAGTAACAAGAGTTTAATATTGGTTGTATAGACACAATTTGGTGAACAAAATCAAGATTTTGGGTCTCTCTTTTGGTTCTTGTGGTGTTCGGCCAAAAATCAAACCCAAGAGGGTTTGATTGTGTTATTTTACTAGCCATTGCATTGTGATTGTGAGTCTTCTACTTTTCCTTTTCCATTCATTTGATTGTTTATTCAATGCATGTATCTAATTTTTTATCGAGAATCCATGGAAGTTTTTGCATGTTGCGTTTTTGAGGTTATTGGTAGTTTTAGCTGATTTGTGATGATTAGTAATGGTGTTAGGATAGTGTAAGTATGTAGGCGATATTTGTGGTATGAGAAATTGGAGTTTTGAATGGGTTTAAAGCTACCCGTATAGGGCAGAAAATTAGAGGTCGTGTTTAGGCGAGTCGATATTTCCAAAACTGAAGTTTAGCTAAAAAAATATGATAGAGCTTGTTATTATGAACGTGTCGTTAAGTGGATCGTCTCGTAACTTTCAGAAACGAAGTTTTTATGGTCAAAAGAAGTTTAGAAAATGTTTCGCTAAATTTCTGCACTATTGAAAATATTAGTTGCTGTCAGGTTCGAAAAAGGGCATTTTCGTCATTTTCTGGTCCGTTTCGGCCTTCGGCCGAAACATAAAAGTTTTTTAAAATGTCGTTTTACTTTTTCGCGAGACTTGTTAGTCTTAAAAATACGTAATGACGGGTCGAAAAACTTAGAATAAAATCTGCGTTTTTCTTTTCTTTTTAGTTGCATCAGATCTAATATAGGGGCATTTTCGTTATTTTCTGTCGAGTTTTGGATCTCGAGTAAAACTAAAAAGTTGTTTAAAATGTCGTTTTACTTTCCCGCGAGGATAACTAAGGCTAAAAACGTATGTTGCCGGGCAATAACTTAAAATAAATTATGCGTTTTTGTTAAAAAGAAGTTAATTTTCTGCAGAAACTTGCAGGGGTATTTTAGTCATTTTCTGTTGGGTTTCGGGTCTCGGCTAAAACTAAAAAGTTGTCCGAAACGTCGTTTTACATCAAATTGCTTTAAAGTCCGAGTCGTGAAAATGTGATTTAGTGGGTCGTTTTGGACGGGTCAGATTTAAGGAAATATATATAATAAAAAATCAAACTTGGCGAAGTTCTTTTAATGACCAATTAGCGTTATGAAGAATGATTAGGCGTAAAATATATTAACTAGAACTGAATTTGCAACTAATAAGACAGTCTTTCACTTTCGTTCGCATCTAGATGTCTTAATCTTCATAATGGGTCAAATTGAGCAATTTTCATTAAAATTACATATTAGTCGGAATGAGTTAAAATGGAGTTAAACATAATACGAATCATTTTAGTGGGTATAAATAAGTAAGTTCAGCCGAAAATAAAACCACACTGAATATGCCCCAAATTCGTTGCCAGCTGGCCCGATTCTTTTGTGTACCTGATGCGGTTTCAAAAGTAATATAATAATGTTGCTACAATAATTTGTGACCAACGTCACAACCAATGAGCAACGTCACACACCATTGATTAGCGAGAACAAAGTAACATTGGCGGCATGAAAAGAGCTGTGAGCATGTACCAACTATAATTAACGTGGTCAAAAAATAATGGCTTGCAATTGACCTTTTTAACCTGGGTCGGTACTGGGTTAAGAAAAAACCCACCACAAACACAACTCCCACCTTTTGTTTATATTGTATAATGTATAATGTATGATGTTAACTAAAGTTCGACCATCAAAAAGCTAATGATGAGGCTCAGATATAAGTAATCAAGAAAAGAGGGTATATCTGGCATGGCTGCAAACTCAGTAAGCTTACCCCGCAAAGATGTAGAAAATAACCTCACATATACTCAAATCATATCAGAAGTATAGATGTTGTATCTTCACAGCCTCTCACATTCACATTCTTTTTGTTCAGGTTCGACAAACTGTTTACACATGCGTATCAAGATTCATATGCAAATCAACTGACCATTGTCACGTACGAATCTAACAGACCGCCATCGACAAAATTTGACGTATACCCCCCACGGTGCAAAGGAGTTGGGAATAGTTTGTACTTAAGGGAATATATATTGCCATAACGAAATGCTTTTTGAGAAAATTTACAGAGTGATTTCGGAACTGGAACCATTGAAACCATTTTTGTCTAATGTTTCTCAATCAACTATATCTAGATTATGTGTTTACATGACTGAATTCCAGTCCCATCAAAAACCAACACTTGTATTCTCTTTGTTCGTATGAATCGCCCACTTAAAACTGCTCATCGTCACACACCGATAGACAGCGCCACACACCATAAAAGGCGGTAACAAAGAGACCGGAGGCATCGAAGAGATCCAGCACAGGCTAACTCAAGCTAATCATCATTGTTATTTCATAAACACTGCTTCAAATAGCAATAAGAAGATTTTATTTTTACACAGCTTAAGCATAAGCACAAAATATAAGCAGCCGAAGTGTTATGGATAAGCCATAAGCTCAACTAAGCATCCTCATAAGGTGGTGTGCCCGTATTCTATGATCCGAACAAACAAAAATGTAGTTATTTAACCCACAACGTCTACCATATTCAATGACAAAACACAACCCTCTCATATCCTAAACAACAATCTCCTTATACCCGGGACTTATAATTTTCATGTCAGTATAAAAAGCATGAGACAATGCGATATTGGTAAACGGGACTACAGTTGCCTATGTTTTCTCGCCAATACCAGATGTGTGTGAACTATGGCTCACAAAATAACAAACAGTAGAAGATCATGGTCATCGCATATTGTTTATATCACAGTGTCCATAGAAAAAGGCTCACAATATTGTGAAAATTAAAACCACACTAATTCTTTCGGACTATGTATTATATGAAGCAGTCACAGAAAAGAGAGAGAGAGAGAGATATGAGACATATCTGAGAGAAAGAGATGATAAAGAGAGACAGAGTCAAGATGCATCGAAATACACACGGAACGAACACGTACCCCCAAACAAATTGGGTATATAAGTTTTATTAATGGGTGAATCGGGTCAGTGTATGAGGCTCAGATCCACTGGTTTGGGAATCACACAAAAACACCCATCCGTGCTGAAACCACAGCTCTACCTGTGGTTGCCCTCGCCAAGAAAATGTTGTGGACACGTCTCACAAAATTCACAGCAGTAGAAGATTATCGTTATCGCCTATTGTTTATATCATACCGTCCATAGAAAAGATTTACAATCATGCAAAAATTAAGACCACACTAATTCTTTTGGACTATGCATTCAATTTCACGTACTGTAGGGTCAACTTCTTCAACATTAAAATCATTCTTGGTGAATGAGATTAACTTGAACCTCTTATAAGGAGACTCAGGCCTGCAAGTATGGAAGCAGCACCAAAAACCAGCCATGGCTGCAACCACGTGGTCGCCACGCCAAGATACGAGTTTTGATACACTACGCTTACCGAAACAACAAAGGCACACAAATCACATCGTCGCTCGTGAACACAGCAAAAGCACACAATCACATCGTTGCCGTTTTATCACTTAACAAAACGCACAAATCCGCAAAATTCACCATCAATTATTTACCCAATAAAACAAACTCAAATTTAAATTTCACTAAATCGAAACATCAAAATTAGCCTAACAACTGAAAACTAAATCTTTAGAATATACCTTTCGATCTGTCAGAAATTGTAACTCAGTTCGAGACACATCAATCGATTCCAATCCAAGCCAACAAATGCAAATCCCCAACAAAACAAACCAACCATATAAGGTCATGACGTCACCAGGACCCATCTATGGTCACCAACCGTCACCTTCCAACCACCAAGCCACACATCATTGGCAACAAAGAGGTTGCGGATCGTGGTGGTATAGGTATTTGAATATATATAACATCTAATTAGAAAGAGAGAAGATACATAGATTGAGATCGGATTTATTTTCTGGGAGAAAATAGGAAACATTATGAAATCCTTATGTAATTGTATTATTAAGCTGAAATCATTAATTTTGTGTGTGTGTTTTTTGTGAAGATGGATCTGGTGGTAGAAGATACTGGAAACTATGGGAGAACACCTGGGTTTTAACGCATAAAAAAAGTCAGACCCAGGTTGACCTTTTTGGCCGGGTTTTCAGGCCGATTTATCTGCTTTCAGGCGGATGACTGATCTTTCGGCGAGGAATAAAGTATTATAAATTACACGTTTTCCAAATAGTATCGGGGTTTAATTAAAAGTAGTAATGAGCTCATTAAGTTTATTACGTTTTTACAATGCAAAACTACAATAAGTATGTCCACTACTCTACTAGCATGTGTTTTCATTAATTAAATAATAAATAGCATAAAAAGTAAAAACTAAATATAACACATCACTATTCATCATCATCAAACTCTACATTCCTTATCTTTTTACTGAAAACAAAACTCAAAACATTGCTCTCTAAAAAATAGGTGTAGCCCTCTTAAAACACCTAAAAAATCACAAAAAACTACACTTCATCGGCCAAAACTATATGTGGCAAGTGCTACATGTAGCCCGGGCATAGCTCCGTCCCTGGCCCTAATCACTTTGATAGAAACCTCCGCCCCTATCTCCTTATTTCTCTTAAAGGCATTCAACAACTCAAGAACTCATCAACACTCATAAATCTATATTTATCTTTTTTACATTCACCAAGAAACTCATATTTAATCATTCAACTTATATATCATTAAAAAAAATTATTTCCGCGAAAAAGCTTACACGAAATCGCGAACACAGTAGGATGTCTTGTGCCGTCGTGTGATGTTTTTCGCGATCCATTGGGCTGGCAAGTACGACTTGAGGGTGGGTGTGGTTGGCGTTTTCTTTCGCGGACCATTGAGGTGGGGTGGGGTTTGGCGTTTTAGTGTGGCATTTTGAAGAATACACAACTTTTTTTATGCCGTAACTGAGCTCTTAGCATCATGGTGTATCTATGGTTCTTCAAGCAGGTGAACAACAAAATAAATTGATTTGTCCTTATGCTCATTGATAGTCATGGCGAAGATTGGAATGGTGAATAAATTTGAATAAACATAGGGCAAAATAAACATGTTATATTGTGATAGAGCGATATGTAACACCCCCAAATCTGAGTTGCAGCGGAATATTGAATATCTAAGGGTGTTACTTCATAGATCAATAGTACAAGATATGAGAACGACCACTAAACATGTCGGTTTTTTAAAAGATACATTGGATTTACAAAATACTTGTTCATTACATAAGCTCAGGCTTCAAATTGTTCGACAATATAAGTAAAGATTCCGGTTTATAACAAATATTCCCAAAATGTAATACGACCCAAATCTTTAGTATTGACTCTCTTTAAAGAGTAACCCCCAATGTATCTGGGCACCTTGTTCCTTATTGGCCTGAGAAAAACATGCTTAAAACGTCAACATAAAGTTGGTGAATTCATAGGTTTATGTAAATCAATTGTAGGACCGCAAGATTTCTAAGTGTATGATTAAGCAACAGATGCAAACATCATAAAAAGTAATTACGTTTTCCTAAGCTCATGACACTGAAGCTCGACATGTATGAATGCAATAAATTGCCAATATTTGCCCGAGAATGATGTTCTAACCCGCAACATCCCAAATCCGACGTGGTATACGTTTGTTGTCCGGCAAACCGGCACAGTGAGCGCTACTCACCCAAACGGGGACGTCAATCCCAAATAGATCTATTTATAACACTCGCGCTTACAATCTAGTAATTGACAGTTCATGATAAATGGCTCAATGGGTTATCGCTACTTAGGCAAACACGTAATCATAGTATAAAATGTACACTTGCGTCCAATTTGTAAAGCAAAGCATGTTCTCACCCCAAAGATGTAAAACATTTAAATAATTGTAAAGCATGGGGCTATGAACTCACCTTAGTAGGTAGTCCTCTGAATGATAAATATATCCAAGTATGGCAAATGAATCACACTGTCAAATACCTAAGTAAATATGGTCAGTCTTAGTCTACAAGTTTAGGCTAATGACTTAATGCATAAACTACAATAAATTGCTAGTGTATATATATTGTTATCACTTGTGTGGTGGTGTACGTGTTTAATGTATTGGAAATTGTTGATGGCTCTTTGAAAGGTATAAGATTTCCCACGTTCTAGTATTCATATAAACGTTTATTTAATAAATATTCATATTTATTAAGTCGTGGTTTAACTCGTTATGATATTTGATAAATATATAACTCGTCCGATTCGTTAAGTGTTTATAAAAATCACTTTCAGTTACAAAATACCCTTAAGTTACTTGTAATTACAAAACAACCCCTGGGTATATAAAACATATATTATTTTACATTTCAAACCCTTAAGTTTCAATAATTTTACTTTTTGTCCTTTAACGTTACAATGTTTCATTAGCGTACAAGTTGACAATTTAGGTCCTTTTAGTTTCACACCAGCCCCCTTAACTTTCAGAATATTCAAAACAGCCCCTAGACTTATTAAAGTTAAAAAAATGACAGTTTTAGTCCCTCTAGTTTGTAATTTACACTTTTAGTCCTCCGACTTTGTAAAAATTGCATTTTCACTCCAATTAAATCCCAACAAGTGGCATTATGTTTAATTAAGTCCAAATAAGCCATATAAGCTGCCCTAGCTTATAAATAAGCTTTAACGAGCTTATTTTGGCTTAATGGGCCTTATTGGGCCCATTAAAGTCCATTAAGTGTTCTAAGGGTCCAATTAAGTTTTAAAAAGCATTAAGGCATTCGTTAAGCTTATTTAAGATACATATTTCTGTTTGGCTTATTAATAAGCTCGGATGAGCTTATTTGAAGCTTATTGGGCTCGTTGGCCCAACAGCCTTAACCGAAATTTAGCAAAAGGTCCATTAGGGTCCTCTTAATGATTTTAACTTATTTCCCATGTTCAATAAGCTCATTAGGGTCTGTTTTACGTTTGGCTTATTCCATAAGCAAAATAAGCCGCGTTATTGGGCCGTTTGGGCTCGATACAAGCCCGATAAGGGTTCTAGGGGTTCGGGCTTATCTCTTTTTGGTCCATTAGCTTGTCTAGTCTTATTATAAATCCTATAAGCTGTCTAAGCTCACAAATAAGCTGCCAAAGCTTATTTGTGGCTTATAGGCTTTGTTAGTCACGGTAATGGGCTACCAAGCCCATTAAGGGTCCGTTTGTGTTTTTAATACTCGACAAGGTACCTTAGGGTCCATATGAGTTCAATAAGCCCTTTTGACTTCTTAATAAGCTCGTGGAGCTTATTAATAAGCTGAGGTCACCACGATATGGCCTGTTGGGCCTGGTTTGGTTTAACGAGCCCATTAGTGGCCCGTTAAGGGTTTTAAGGGTGTATGGGCCTCACACTTGGGTCCATTGACCTCCTAGGCTTCCTAATAAGCCCATAAGCTGCGTAGGTTTGCTAATAAGCCGAATAAGCTTATATTTGACTATTGGGTCAGTCTTGGGCCTCGCTAAGGCTCGTTATTAGGCTTTCGGTAGTGGGCTCCCAAGTCCATTAAGGATCCGGTTTGATTTATATGGTGTACTAAGGTTCGTGTAATATCAATAAGCACCTTTAGCCCCTCAATAAGCTTGTGGAGCTTATTAACATGTTGAGTACTCCACCTCCATGGCCTGTTGGGCCTGTTGGGCTCTATAGTGGGTTGTTAAGCCCGATGTGACCCGAATGTGGTCGCTCGACTTACTTATTAGTTTCTAAGGGTCCTATCTTTTTGTTAAGCTTAATTATCCATGTTTAACCACATGCATTCATTCTATTAGCTAGTGTACGTGCTCCCAAGTCAAGCCATCACGTTATTTGTAATTGTTTACGTATAGTTTTTGAGTATTTCGTACTAACGAGTTACATGTTCACATGAGTTTTCATTCTCGCATTTAAGTGAAACGTTAAAGCTTTAGTTCCTTTTAAATCACCTCTTAACATGCCCTAGCACCACACAAGAGACAGTGTATAAACGTGTATGCGCATAACACGCATGTTATTTATTATTCGTGAACTCATGCTAACACATTATATATATGTATATATACGCGACATTTTGACTAGTTCACAAAGAAAACAAGTATAATACGAGTGGTATAGGTTCAAACGAGACTTACAAGAGTCCTGGTGTATTGGTTGACGAGTTTTAGACGTGTAGAGTACTAACCCAAGGTATACCCGATTAAATTAACCCAATGTATGCCAACCCTTAGCTCGTGTACCCCCCTTATGCGCTTTTATAGAAACCTTCATTTCGTTTGTAGGTTCAAGTGAGGTGGTGGGAGTATTTGTCGCAGTTTATGACCCGAACTAAGAGAAGAGAGTATATATGTTTATGGTTTAAGTGAGTGTGAGTTGTAAGAGTGTTAAGTGTTAAGTGTGAGTGTGTATTTATAGGCAATGAGCTAGTTAACTCTCTTAGTTACACAAACAACCCAAACCGAACCAAATCCGTGCCCTAAGAGGTGGTTTTTGAAGTTTTCTAGTTAGCTACACCTTGTTTTGTTAAACCACACAAGTACAATCTTTAATTA